>JAYKAV010000988.1:667036-701300 GCA_035582835.1 Phoebastria nigripes | reverse complement strand
GCCCCCCCGCCGGCGCGCCCGTCCCTGCCGCCCGTCCCGGCAGGGAGCGGCGCGGGGGGGCCGGGGCTGGGGCCTGCCCCGGAGCGCATGAAGCGGCCGCGGCGGGGCACCCCCGAGCGGCTGCTAAGCCTGGAGGGGGCGGACCGCCAGCTTGACCCGACCCTCGGCGCTGGCATGGGGCACCGCTCCCCAAAATGAACGAGTGTGGGGCGGCCCAGTTTGGTGCCCCCCGGCTTGCCTYTGCAGCCGGGAGAAGGGACCTGGCCGGGGACCCCCCCCACACCTGCAACAAGCATGGAAGGCCAGGCCTCCCGAGGGTCCCTGTGCCCCTCCTGGGGGCACAGAGCTGTCCCTCTGCAAACTGATGGCAGCGAGGAGAGCAGGTCCCGGTGCCCGGTCACCCAAAAATAGCGGGGAAAAATACAACTCTTACCTGGAGCCTTGCTCATTTTAGTCTCAGGTCATCGTGTTACACATTTTTTTGGCTGCAGTCCCTCAAACTGCACCAGCAAAATGACACAGGACATCCTCCCGCTCCTGCCCGACGCAAGCAGCTAGCGTCTGACAAATTCTGGTGTGAAAACAATGCAAAAAGTTGGCACCTGGATGTAGCCATATGTGACCCGTTTTGGCTGCAAGCTTTATTATACAGCACAGGGAGAGGCCGTGGTGCAACTGCACTAGTCTGTCGTAGGTAAGACTTCTGGCCTCTGGGATGTGCCTTTACGCAGGAGCTTGAAAAAATCCAATCTGGGCCTGAAATCAGCAGTCTTTGCATTTTTCCTCTTAAAATGTTGCCCTGTGAATAATATAGCAAGTTCTATGTCTTAATTATTGCATTTCAGTGGGAACACAAAAGTTAACATCTGGCATCTTCGAGTATATCAAGGCACAATCACATTCCCTTCAGCCAGATGCGTAAGACCATATTATATCAAACCGGCTTTGAAAGCTTTTTAAAAGATCTAGAAATTCCAGGCATTGATTTTTAACATAGTTTTTCTACCTTGTACCAAAAGGACTCTAGACTATATATTTTGAAATCCCTTTAAACTGTTTTGAAAATCTCACTACAGGCAATCCATATTTATCTGAGCCTTTATCCAGCCATTTCCTTAGATCCAGTCGTAGCCGCACGACAAGGGAACCTGCACAGAGGTTTTCCATTTATAGCTGATATTCTGAGCACTGGGCAGATTCAGCTAAASGTGGGTATCATACCTGGGTTTTTCAGTGCTTACACTACAAACTCTGTCAAGCTTCTTATCATATTTGTTTATGATAACAAATAAAGGGAGTCGGAGGGTTAGAATTTTATTTCATTTTGAAACTGAAGTTGACGTTCCTGAACCTAAAATCCCTTGGTTTTACTTCTTACATTTTTCTGGTGTGACCTAGAATACTTAGGATCTATTTTTAAGACTACTTAAGCCATGTTATTACAGTAATCCAATTTACAGTGGGAACTTTAAACCATCACCATCACCATCAGGTGATGGCTTAGAATTGGTTGATTATCTTGCGTTTTTATTAGATCCTTCCAAATGTCCTCTTAAAGTGTAAGAGCTGCAGTTTGGAGTCATGCCAATACTCCCTCTAAAATACTTTTCTTAGAATATAATTTACTATATCTCCTTTAACGATTAGTCTCTTTGTCATTTATTTTATTATTTGGGCAGATGGTTTGATTTCTCAAAAAACCCTTATGACTACTATTTTTAGCTTAATGATGAAAATAATTAGCAGATGTCTTTCGTCTTCCGGGTTATAAGGAAGCTCTATTCAGAAGAATGAACCTGCAGTTATTCTCCCACGAAGCTAGTATTTATACTGTGGGTTTACATTCAGCAGCTCATTTTTCCAGCAGAAACTGGAATTCAATGTTCTGATCACCTACGGTGCTTCGTTTGTGTGAGGACACATGAGGAAAGAAGAATACACCCAACCACCATATATATCACCATTGCAGATATCAGTGCCAAAATACAGTCCTGGACTTAGCTTGGTAATACTATGTGAAGGCCTTGACGTCTTTCTAGCCCACCTGGATGTCTTCTGAGGGAAAACCCAACCTGCGTATTCCTTCGGGCTGATGTAGTGGTAGTACTTCCGAGGTATTATGAGATGCTGCTCACCTTTCCTCATGCAGCTGGTGTCTGCCGTGTACAGGTGGGATTTCAGGTGTGGTGTTTGGTGTGGAGAACTTCAGACACCTGTTCTGATTAGACCAACACGAATGTCTGGAAGAACCGTAGATGCCAATAAGTGTGATGGTTACTATATGGCAAGAAGTTCTTCTTCAGGGATGTGCATGTTCCCACTGTGACACTGAGAAAAACCATTTCTGCAAACCTTTCGCAAGTTACCTTAGTGATGTTCCATAGTGGAAAGCTGTTTCGAAGCAGCTGGGATCAACTTACTTCCTGCTGTGGGCATGCCTTGACAGAAACATGGAGCATCCCACTTAGAGCCACAAGAGGGTTTCTCTTCCCTTTCCTTATCATAAGCTGCTATTTCTTTAATTTATTTTAATTTTTCCCTCCTTGTAGTAAAATCAATGTTACTTGAAAAACAGATTGTGTATCTGTAAGGCTTGCTGAGAAACTTTTCATGTTGTAGCTCTGTGCAGTTTCTGTATTTTTAGACATCTGGAGGATTAGGAAAAAATCCTAGTGTACTTTAATAATATTCATGCCAAGCCTTTCTTTCTTTCTATTATATTGTACATATTGTTGAACGTTTCAGATAGAAAATAATATAAGATTAAATCCCAAAGAAGCTTCTAATTAAATCGATTGCTATTGCAGGAAACAACCCAGTGAGGAAAATACTGTAAATGACTATTTTTGAACTCCAGTCGAGAAATTTATGAAGAAGATTATGTTTTACTGTGGTGCCTAGAAGCCAGGGAATGAATTCAGTGGCCCAGATCCTTGCTAGTCCTGTGACCATGTTCCATGTTTCACCTGGCATCTAAAATTTTTAAGATAAACAGGATATAAATAAAGTAAAAATGAAACAAAAGCAAAATGTAGACTTTTACGATTATTTTGCTGTCCGTGCGGCGGCCCCACTGCAGCGGGCACTGGCCATGCCAGCCAGGAGAGGAAGGGGACTGCACCTGGGGAGCAGCGGGCAGCTGCAGGACCACCATCCTTCTCCGTTGGGCACCTCACTGGATGGGCCACATAGCAAACCTCCTGCCAACAGGAGGAGCTGGGGGTAGAGCTGTGCTGAGCTGGGTTTTCATAGGATTTGAGCAGCCACAGTACTGGACGTAGCAATGTATCAGAGCCTCAGGCTGCCTTTTAAGCTGGAGGCAGAGTCTTGCCTCAGTAAAGGCTTCTGAACTCTCTCCTTTCTTCTAGAGAGCTGGCTTTAGAAAGCTGACGTTTTGCCCGCCTTAAAAGCATCATCGTCATCTTAAGATATGCAGAATAAATGAATATTCCTTGGGGGAAAAAAAAAAGATTCTTAGAGGCTATAAATAAGATGACAGAGCTAAATAGAAGAAGAGAAGAAGAGGCCTCATCTGAAGTTAAAAGGCATTTTTCAGAAAGTGGAAGTTGTGTGCAAGCAAGGGAGTTTACACAGATCATAACCCCAGACAAATTAGGCTTAAAACTATAAACAAAGATTTCAAAGAACAACTTGCTAAAGGCAAGTATAAAAGTTACCAATAAAACCTTAGATCGCAAGAACTAGGAAGTTTTGCAGAGCTGAGAGATGATCCTGGAGTAGAAGGATCACAAAAAAGGCCACGGAAGAGGTGCTAATGCAACTAACTCTTTGTTGCAGTGTTCACTACCAAAGAGCTTGGAGACATTCATATCCATACTCTTTCTTTACAAAAATCAGGTCTGAAGAGTTATCTCACATTGAATGGTTGGAAGAAAAAAAACAGCTCAGATAAGTAAAATGGTAATAAAATCAGCTGGCCTAAGTCCTATTCACCCAGAAGTTCCTAGAGAGGTCGGATATTGAATAGCTGTTCCACTAACTGAAGTGTAAACTTACCATTCAAATAGTTTTTGAAGTCAGCCAAATAGAAGGTACCAAATCTTGAAAAGGGCTCCAGAGGGTATTTGTATTTGAGGCAATCCACTTAAAAATATCCTAAAGAATAGTATCAGTTGGCACATGAATAACTCTGAACTAATGTGGAAGCATCAACCTACCTTTTGTGGAAGGAAGCCATGCCTCCTAGCTATCTGCTGAAGGCTTCATTAAGCTCCTTCATATGTAAATGATCCAGTCTATACGGGACTTTTAAATACCATTAATGCTTCTGTCCAGGTCTTTTAGGAAAGACCTATGAAGACCTTTATAAAGAAACTCAACTATCTGGAGATGAAAAACATTAATAACTACCGAAAGGCCCATCACGGGATATTAAAGAAAATGGTCCAGATGCAACTTCTGTCTCACAACACAAGAAAAGAGGCACTGAATGAAATCCTCAGACAGTGTGTTTGAAACCAATAAAAGGAAGTACTTGTTCCACACGGCACATTATTAAATGACACCTTGCCCACATAATCAGAGAATGATATAGAAACAAAAATCATAAACAGGTAGAAAAGTGCAAATTCTGGAAGAAATATCCATCAGGTGCAATTAAACACAAAAATTCAGATTTCCAGTTCTTTATATGTGTGAGGCCTCTAATAAATGACCAAAAGCAACAAGGCTTATAATAGGCTACAGAAACAGAAAAGCAAGTGCATCACCTGTGTCTCAGCTCCCTACAGCTTTAACACCTGCAGTCTTCGTGCTTACTCGGGGAAAGCTCAGACTCTGGAGACATTCAGAAATCTTCTTGGGGAGAATGTTAGTTGGAAAAGGTGTTTCAGTAGGAATACTAGAATTTTTATTTACTTATTTACCAGTATTTTCATTAAAATACTGACAGCATGAGCACTGCATGGAGCCCTTCCTAGTTTGCATAGCACAATTACTCTAAGTGGCAACACCTTCTTCTTGTTACCATCGTACCCTCATGTTGATCAAAACCAGGAGAGGGCCTCCAACATATTGGCCTCCAGCAACTGGCCTCTAAATTAGTATGAAGCAAGAGTTAACTCCACAGAAGTTGAAACCAAGTACAAAGCAAAAATCAAGCTTCTGATTCATGAGATTACATGTATGCATCCAAATACATGCAAACTTCCACATGCAAGCATCCTGTCCTCTGTGATACAGCATCAGGCTTCATGTCTCACTGCGACCTAGAGCAGAACTGACAGCTATATATGGGCTTTGAATTAAAGCCTCTAAGGAGAAGGGAGGAGGTTACATTGCCTAGATTCAGAAATGTCTACCCAGAGGATCTGCAGCTGAAATGTGTGTTCGTATCAGAATGACAAAGCCAGGGTTTGAACAGAGATGCTGCTTTTCCAGCCCGGAGTTGGCCCTGACAGGTTGCATGTGAGATGTGCCCTGCAGATATCCAGCTCTTGCCTCCTACCCTTCCTCATCTCCAGGCTCCCACACACATTCATAAAAGGGTTAGAGCATTTAAATAGCCTGGTTACAAAATTGTATTGAAACATAGATACTGATGCGAATTGTACAGCCTGTTGGCACTGTATGAATCATGCCAGGCCTAGAATGAGTCTACATTAATTCCAAGTGTGCTGTATTTCCATTTCCAAACTATTTCTCTTTTGATATTCATATTGCGAGTTGCCTTCATTTAGATTATTTTCTTTCTTTTTGCAATTTTGCTTTGCATCTATTAATGCTCTTGCCAAGTCTCTGCATACATAGCTAATTTCCAAAGCTTCCCTCATCCTGTTCTGTGTTTGATCTCCAGTTCTTCCAAAGGAATGTAAACAATGGCAATCAGAAATTGAGATAAAGAAAGAGGCATCGCTTGAGCTAGCTTTAACAAACAAATCCTTATTAGAAACAGAACCAGAAGAATCAGGACAGGGTCCATTCCCACTGTAAAGTTGCTATTTTGCATCCCAGATATACATACAGTTGACTTGAGTCCTATCATTTTGGTCATCCTCACCTCTTACATTTGAAAAGCACGTGCTACCCTTTGAAGCCTGTTCTTGCTTTCTAAGGGAAAGCGAGCTGTTCCCCTGTGTCACCTCCATGGAGAACACAGGCACACGTGTAGCCTCACCAACAGCACGTACACCATGCCATCAACAGCAGTCTTCTCTCCAAAGAACGGAGAAGGAAGGCAAGTCAAGCTGGTGATACTGCCACTGAGGAGGCTACTCGCTGTGATGGCTGGTGTGATGAATGGCTTTATTCAGACGATACATTTGAGAGTGGCTATGAAACACTTGTCATTAGGAGTTTGCATTTATCAAGTCAGACGTAACTTTGGTGAATCTGGTACCTGTGGGGATTAATGGGCAAAATACATGCAACCCTGCGCGCTGCAGCAGCTACCGCAAAGTCACTACATTGTTGTTTGATCCTTGCCACTAAAAATTACAAAAACACTTGTAACAAATACAGTTGTTCATAAATCCCTGGAATAGCCTGCTGGGTGAAAAGTTCATTAAAAGTCACATTCAATTAACAAATGACTGTCATCGCCAGACGTGTATATCCTGAGGTACAGTTTAATATATGTCAGACACAGCCAAAATGACAGGCTAAATGGTGATTAATGCTAAGCTGACAACTTCACAAAGCATCACAGTAAGTAAAGGAATACCTCTGAAATAAACAGCCTAACCCCCATAACTTAAGCTAACTGGGGTGAAAATATGAAATAAGGGAAAAAAGATGATGTCCAAAAAATACAAAGAACTGCAATGTATTTGCAATCATTCCCCAGGCTATGTTTCCATGTTTCACCCAGCTGGGGAGGAAACATCTCCTTTTCAGATCAATAAATAGACATTTTGTTCAGAAGTGATAAACCACAGCAACAGAGCTCTAAGTCCATTCCCAAAAAGACAACGAAGGCAAGGTAGAGTCTCAAATGCGACTTGCTGGGCTTCTGAAGAGAAGCAGCATTGCATACAGGCTCGGAAGACCCAAAGTGGTGGTGTTTGTGAGCCTTTCCAGAGCTCTGTGGAATGGCTTTCCAGGCCTAACACAAATTACTGCGACATTACAACTGAAATGCAGGCAGCTGAGACTGTGTTTTCAATATATGAGTGCAGTAGCAACAACATTGAGTTAAGGAGTTCTTCTGACCCCCACACCTACTTCACAGTCAATTTTAGCTCCATGAAATGGTGCATCATCTCCTCAGTTGTCCTGTACAACTGGCTGTGGGGTCATGCTGTAAACTGGAGCAGCAAATGGGGCGTAGGATGGGCCACAGGCACTAACGAATATTGCCAGAGTGGTATCATGAAAGCATGGTCTGCACTCAAGCTCTGCTATACTGCAACCATCTACAGGTGCTTAACTTAATTGTTGGGTGGGTCCTCAAGAACTGGGGTTGACTATGCAAGAGCTATGCATTACCAGATGGAGTGTGTTCAGACATTGCCCTTTGCTGGGGTGAAATGTCCAGTTTATTCATTAGCATTTAAAGAGAAGACACTGATTCCTTTCATCATACAGCTCTAAGTTCTTAGTGCAACAGAAGCAGTGCAGAAAAGTTGCCAGGCCATTACCTGTCTCCTAATAGTTGAGTTTTGCAGCATGAGGCACAGGAATGGTACAATGCAGGCACTGGAAAATTGCAGCCTGCTTGCTTTAGAGCAGTGAGAAAAACAATGCAAATTGCTTTTGTGTTGTGAAATACTTTCTTAACACTCTTTGGTGTGCATAATTTCATCTTGTCTACTCAGTGACCCCAGGCCCTCTGTTGATAGAAATTATTCAGCAAGTTAGCTCAGTTGGAAGATTTACACAGTTCCTGATATCTGGGGTATCAGAGTTTGAGCCAAACATGTCTTCAATGCATCAGTTCCTTTAAAATTTATGTTTTTATTAATTTTTCCTCATTCTATTGGAAAGGTACAAGGAAGTTGGATGATATTTACTTATATGGCCATCTGCAAGGTGTTTTCTTTATGACTGAAGTCAGTTCAACCTTCCATAGCTGTGGCTGCTGCAGTAATGCCACATCCTGCATGAATTCCTGGGCTGAACATTTTCACTTTTTCTGAGCTATCTGTCCTCTGCACACCATAGCAGTTAGACAAAATGATCATATGGGATGAGGATACCAACCAGTCCCAGCTGGAAATGTTGGGAAATTGTCCTACCAGGAGCAATCTTGTCAGATGTCCAGAATAAGCTGTAATTACCGAGGAAAGCTGCTAAAAAGGCAGAGAACTGAGGAAAAAAAAGAAATACAAAGAATAATCTCCACTTTTCTCACTCCAAAAGGGACAGGTTCACAGCATCCCTCTTGTCCCCTTCCACATTTCCCTCTTCCAAGGGTGTTTGACCTGTCCCTCAAACCTGGCCACAAAGCACGTGCCTGTCACAAGCACAGGTGGCTCAAACCACAGCAAGGCAAGCAGCAGCGGGACATCCCTTCTGCCTGCACAGGAAGCACAGATGTGATACAGCACAAGATATGGCATATGCAGTCTAACAGCAACCACAGCCAGCCAGTGCTCCTGGCATCAGCTTAACTCCACCAGCAGTAAGGACCGCTTGTATAGCATCATACAGGGAGTCAGTTGCAAGAGACAAGGCTAGAAGAGTTACAGCGCCTGATTCTCTCCTATAATCCCAAAATAACACATTTCTTCATTTCCTCATCAAATGACCACACAGCGTGTGTTGTCTTTCATTTATATTACGAGTACACAGGCTACAGTGATGTCTCTGTCAGGTCTTACTTCTCATACAATTTATAATGTATTTGAGACTTCTGTAACTGCTTTTTTTTTACAACATTATTCTCTCCCTTTTTCCTTTTTTTTAAAAAAAGCAAAGCAAGTAGTAACTTCTCTTTCAGCTATAAATTCCCAGGGCTTTGGAGCACTGCTCTTCTCAGAGTGCCAGTCCCAGCTAAATGAATGCCGCGTGAAGGTACCCAGCTTACCTTTGTTGTCTCCAAAAAGGCAGGTTCTTCTTCAGACTGTTGTTAACTAGGGAGCACTCTTCAGTAAGCACTGCATACAGGAGCTGGAGCTTATAAAAGGATATAAACCAGCCTCTCAATGGCTGCAACAGCTAGAAGAAAAAACAAGCCCCGAGACGCATTAATGAAGAATGAAGCACAAATCAGTAGAGAGACAAAAGACAAGAGAAACGGCATCGTGGAGAATTATCTGCATTTGTCACAAGGTGATCAGAGAACTAAAATTATTACAGGCATCCAAGCACATGAGTATCTATTAATTTGGCATTAGTTATCATTGTAATTTGGTATCTAAGTAATTTGGACTAAAATGTTCCAAATAAAGAAGACACTTAATGCAAGTAATTTGGAATAAAAAACTCAGAGAATAGAATGGACTTGAATCTGAGTTCTCACTTCAGAAGTAGAGATCATTAAGTCAGGGATGATGTAAGCAGCAATAAACTTGCACTGTGTCTTTCTGGGGGGTACTCATTTCATGGCTGGCTCAGAGGAGTCTCCTGGGAGAGAGCACATGGATACTGAAAAGCAGCAAAACCAGTTCTGAAGAGCGGTGAAAGGACATTTTGTCTTAAAAAAAAAAAAGCCGAGAGAAGATGTTTCATGAAAGAACCTCTCAGAATGAATCAGCTCTTTGGAGTGCGTCAAGTTAGCTTTACAAAACAGACTGTTTCTGTGTATTCACCATTCAGAAACCGTCAGTGAACCAGTGAATTAATTTCTTTCGGGAAGTTTCTCAAAAGTGCCTCGCCAACATTACTGGAGAATTAATCTTTATAATTCAGCTGTCAAGCACTGTGACTGATCACCTATAGACTTATTCTTGCTCCCTCATTAGATGGTCTCCGCTTTAAAAAGACTTTTTCCCCTGAAAAAAAAAATCCTCACCTAGTCACAAAATTAATCTCAAATTTAAGCAGCCTTGAAGATCACAGTTCTTAACTTTGTGTTTATTAGTCTCAGTCAGAATTATAATTACCTGAAAACAGGAGGAAAGCAAAAGTTTTGTTCCTTAGAAAGCTTGGGGGGAGAAGATAACTAGGGCATAGACAATGGATTGGAAGATACAGGCTGACCCTCTTAAATAACCTTGTACAAGACTCTCTGGGCTCCTGTAAAATGGGAATATTAATAATTCAGAAAATCATTAAGAGAATGATCACTGTGGATTTGGAGGTCCAAAACATTATACCAGGTAATGAGACCGTCGGGGAAGAGATTAAGGATGGACATATCTGAGATTTGATCAGTTCTGAGGGAAGCAGTTTGAGCAAGAATCTAGCAGACAGAAAGACCGTCAGTGAAGGCTTGGGAAGAGAGATGAGCTTTGAGGAAGCAGAACTGAAATATTTCTTCCCCGATGGTAATTAAAATGTGGAATGTCCAACCAAAACTACCAAAACAGTTGCAACAAAAAATCATATTAAAATAAAAGTTGTATGTAGTCAGATGGAACCAATTAGAAATCATATCTTCATCCAGAACCAATGAATGGGTGTATCTCCAATTTATTCATACGTTATTAGGATGCCACAGCAGCGCCTCTGTTTGCAGACTTTCCATGATTGTGAGAACAGCTGTAATCATTACACAAAAGTTTGATGACTACAGATAATGGTGCATGTGGTCTTTCCATAATTCAAACTTACTATGAAGTTCCTGCCATGACAATTTAGCAACAGTAAAAAGCTTGGTTATTGTAGAATGCAAAATTTTCAAATCATCACTATGTAGAAGACACACAGCCTGAGTTTTTTTCCACTCTCATAATCCCTGAAAGATATATTTCCTCTAACTGTCCACTAGAAAACATTATTTCCTCCTCAGAGTCCTAGACATAGCACGGGAGAGTTCACAATATGCAGAGACAGCTGGTCGTCTAAATTCATAACGAAATGATTTGCGGGTTGTCACTGGAAAGTTTGTCTGCTATGTTATTTAGAGTTTATGCAATGTTTGCTCACTTGAATGTGCTTCTAAATTTAATAGAGCTGCTCCTATAAGTAAGTCTTCACCCAGAAGACAGACAAAGTGGTCCTTGCTGTATGGGAAGTGCCAAATACTGACTTACATTGCTCCTGTTTTGGTTTCGTGCAACACAACAGAATGTGAGTTTCCTCTACTACACTACAGATGTGAAATATAGAAATATATAGCAAAAAGATGTTTGCCAATCAGAAAATCCTGATTTTTTAAATTATTATTATTTTAGTTTATTTAAGTCAATCCAACTTGATCATGAGGGAATAATATTTGGAGCCAGAAAGTGACAAGAGCAAAAACCATGAGCCTGGTACTGTAATGCTGAAATATGGTTTTGGGTATAAACTAATGCTAGCGCATCATTCATAGAATTGCAGAACAGCCCAGATTGGAAGGGACCTCAAAAGATAATCTGGTCCAACCTTCCATGGGAAAGGGAATTCATCAATTACAACCAGTTACATGATGCATCCTTTTCTAATTTTCCATGAATGTAAATTTAGTGAGTCCCATGGAGTATGAATATTAATGCTGGCAATATTAAATACATAAACAAAGCATGCAAAAGTAGAGATTTCAATCACTGCATCTTATGCTTTTGTCTTTTCAGCTTTCATAAGCTAAACAATATGATATCCTTAGCCCATACCTTTACTTTCATTGAAAATTTTCTAATTTTGTTGAAAAATTGTAAATGATGCAAAAAATACAAGTTTTGGGATATTCTGGTTTTGGTTGGGGTTTTTTTTTKTTGTTGTTGTTGTTGTTGTTTTTGTTTTTTTTTGTTTGTTTGTTTTTTTTAATAGTAGCCTAAAGGCAAAAAAAAGTCTGCTAGAAAGAAAAAAATACTTTTATTTGAAACACTAAAACATAGGGAAAAAATATTTTCCAAACTTTTTAGTTTTAGTTAGCACCCATTAAAATACAGCCCCATATCCAAAGCAAAAGTATGACAATATCTTATTCAGAAAAAAAAAAATGCTGATGGCAAGATATAACTTCCACAGGGTTTTTCTCCATTTTAAGGAACTTCTAAGGATGTTTAAGTGTGTATGAACCTTTTAATTATTTTGCTCTTAAGCATTAACTGGATAACCAGGTAATGCTACAAATATCAGAAGCTAAAAATAAAATAGATAGTACCAAACACAAACACTAAAAACTAGGCGAAGCTAGCTTAGGCTGGGTTGTTCCGATATGCATTTTTGTTGTAGGTGGTCCTCCTCCATATTCATTATATATTCTTATTTCACCTAGGTTTTCTTTCCTTCCTAGATCACACAGTGCAAATTAAGGAGGCATTGGTGCCTCCTCCTAAGACTCCCTTCCACAAAATCCCCGTGAGATGGTCATTGATGTGCCAGCGTAGGAGTACAAAGGATCTATAGTTTGCTCCCTTCTTTTGATTCACCAGGGCATGAAAGTTTCTGGGACTGACCTTTTTCCTTTCCTGCAGTCAGCTTTAAATTTTTTTTTCTGCTAATGGTGTATCAATCCTTGACACGAGAATGCCAGAATGGTCTGTAAAATGGTTCCCAGTCTCCTAAGCTTGACCATCTGTGGCCCTTTCTTTAGAAAGATGTGCATAAACGCTTGTATAAATATGAGTTTCAGCAAGAATCAGCATTTGTAGTGCTTGGATATGAAAATACCTGCTACTGAATGAAATGCGAGGGATGTTACCTGGGGTCCAGAATGGCATCTGTCACTAGCTAAGCCAATAAGGATAAAAACATAACACTGTAAATTCAATTTATAAACATGGTATAAAGCTATTCATCATGGGCTTAACGTATTTCTTTTGCACTAATGTCTATGTTTTATATATAAAGATACGCTGCATATTTATACGCCCAAACCACGTCACATGTGCTGGGACACCAGAATGTGCCTGCTTGGATGTGCAAGTCTGGATTCACCCCACCTGATCGCACTCTGCAGGCTGCTTTCCACTTTCATTCTCCATCATCTGGGTTAGGACACACATGCAGGAAGGAGCTCGTCTGCCTCCTGAAACACACCTCAAGTCCTGAGGCTTGGAGTCCCATCACCGAGATGCCAGAGTCCAAAGCCCTCTCCCCCCAGACGCCGTGCTTAAATCATGAGGAAAATAGCAGCGGGTAAACTATCATCTGCTCGCTGACTACGTAGGGGAGCTCAGGGAACCAGATGTTTATCTGGGGCACATCACTTAAGAAAGCATTAAGAAAGCTTTGGAGTGGCCTTCAATTTGGCATGTTGCAAGAGACAGATGAGGGCATTTCTGGGCCTCTAATCTACCCGGGAAGATGGACACTGGGTAGTGACTTTTAATCCACTCCCAGCACCACTTGGACCAGCACCACTTGGACCTTTCTCTTTCGCCACCCACATCGCTCTGAAACYGCCACTCCTTCAGACCTGCTATCTCATCTGCCTCTCTTGACATACTTGCTGTCGCAGTTTTTGCCACCCCGGAAAGAAGACAAATTACATTTTATTCTTTTTCTTGGAGCATCAAAATTGAAATCTGCCTCAGTTGTTGAGTAGCCTGGAGCGGGCTCTTCTTACCTGGATATCAGGTGGGTAGGCAAGAAGAACATCTTTGTCTCTAAGCTCTGATTCACTGCTCAGAGCTGGCAGAAAACCTCATTGCCTTTTTTACGAGACCTTGCATGCCCACCTGAAATAGGTTTGGTACCTGGAGATAGGCAAATGCTATTTGCAACTTGGTCAGCTTTTGCCAAATTACTTTGCCCAGAAACAAAGCTGGTCTGGGGGCATTCCAGAAACAGTGGAGGAGGAACCTCCCTCCTTCAGGGAGGCTGCTGAAAACCATAGTGCCAATTCCCATCAGCAGACAGCACAACCCAGGCCTGACTGTCCTATCTTTAGCCCTAGAGTCAAAATAGGAGTTAATCTAGTTCAGCACTGAAAGGTTTGTGTCAAGGTAGGTGTGAAACAGTCCGTCTGCTTAGGACAAGCTGTGGTAAGATGTAAGATGAGAGTGCAATGAGGAGCTGGCAGAAGCTGTCCTGACCGTGCTGCTGCCTACTGCAGGTTCTGGAGAGCCAGAGGAGCTGGGAGTTGCTGCAGGCTAGAGCCCTGGCAGCCCAGAGAAGGAGGGAGGTCAGGTAGCATTTCCTTTAGATGAACACTTTTTCTCTATGGTTGCCACACATTGCCTATGGCACATGTTGTCATTGAAGATAGATGTTTTCTAGGATAAAAGTTAAGCTGCCATGAAAGTCAAGAGACAAGATAAGAAAAATACTTTTCAATCTGGATCTGAAAGGATATCCATATAAAATAAATTATTTATATAAAATATAGAGAACATATCAAGCAAATTTGCCATAACAATATGCTGGGAAAGCCTGGAAAACCTAAGAAAGAAAACCTAGACCAGACAGTATTTATGTAATAGATCATCAATGGCTTATAAAATCAATGCTTGTAATTCACTTATGTGAGACAGATTAAACAGCAAAAATACAGTTGCACTAGTATGAAAAAAGTACAAAATCTTGTGTTGGTAGAGAAACAAAAATTACAGTGACTCCTTTTCCTGCCTTAGGTTACAATAAACCAATCTGCAACTGGGATCAGGAAGAAATCAAGAAGCTACTAGTAATGAATAAGATATTTTGCCACATTTGTGGCAGTAGACTAGATAGACCCCTCCTAAACTCTTGCATGGTTAAATAACACCCTCTCTTGTTTTCAGACATCAGAATTTTTATATACAGGAAATGGATCCTATAGGGGACATGCTGAATTCGCAGTAGGCTACGTAAACATTTCCTGACACCATTATCATTGTATGATATTTGACCAGTGTCCCTCCTTGTTATAAAGCCTTCAAGAAGAAAAAGAATAATTTGTCATAGTTAGAGAAAAAAATGCAGGTAAAATGACAGTCTAAAGACAAAACTTAAAACAGTTAAAAAAATGTAAAAGAGAAGTGTTAGTGCCCCCAAACAAAAGCCTCCTTGTTGCTAAGTTGTATCTGTGAAGCCATGTAGATTGGCCAGAATATTATCCAGTAGACCTCAGCCAAGAAATATAGTTTATTTGTATTGAAGTAAATACCTCAAATACATTTTCCTTTAATACCTGCTAGTACTTACATCTTTCTTGATAATGTCTCATGGGTCAACGCTTGACCATCAAAGGTGGTTATAGGTCATGATTTAGTACCTGAGACGCCATCATCCTTGTGAGCTTGCTGGTCAGATGAGTGGGAGCAGGGCATGCCACTGAGATCCAGGCTTCATCGAGCSGTCACGTTATTTACCAGTTCTACCCACCCATCAACTGGGCTTTTGCTTTCTGCAAACCAAAAAGGGTTCTGCTCTGGTCCCTCAGTAGCACTTAAACACTTTGAAATAAGTTGTGACTCTGTTGATAGAAAGTCTCTATTAAATAAGTAAGGAAAATTACTGAGATCCTGTTTTTCATGGTAAGAAACTTCCACATGCAGAGTAGTGAACCAGATGCACGCAACAAAACCTTGCTGTGCTTGGTTGATTTCATATGCATAAAGAGGAAATCAGTGCTGAACATATTCCAAAGCAGTCATAGAAATACCAATGCTTCTGAACGCTTCCTGTAGCCTGTGGCTCTTCCATCATTATAAAGTGACTACTCCAATACCATTACTCCAGTGCAGAATACCATGAATGATGAAACTCAGATTTAGCAGTGAAAAAACACTGTTCTTCAAACCTACCTGTCAAGCCAGAGAAGAGAAATGGCAGGAGGAGGCTTATGTTGTTCAATGTGTTTTTTTCTTTCATAGTATTAAATCAGTTTAATACTATGGTTTCTGCAAAATAAGTTGCCCGCCATCACAAATAAGCAATTGTTAAAAAATAATTCTGGCTCTAAGCATTCCCTCAAGTTTTTTTTGAAAATAGGGACCTAAAATTAGGCATGATTTCTGAGTGGCCTGAATGGTCTGCTAGCTGGAGGTCCAGAGAATCAGCAAGTTCAGCTGAAGTTAATGGGATTGCAGAGAATTATTAACATATTCATTTAGGCATTCATMTCTGAAAATGTTGATTTTTTTTTCTGTTTAAAAACTAGTTCCATATGAAGTCAAAGGATTCAGAAAATAAACAGTGATTTACTTCCTTTGAATGCATTGATCAGTAAGTATATCCGTGGTGTCTTTTACTATTAGGTTATACTTGCACACAGGCAATTTGTTGCATTCCAAAAACCAGCAGTGAACTGTTCCAGCTTGCCAAGAGATCATACCAACAGCTTAACAGACTAAGAGAGCAATTTGTCCGTTTAGTACACAGACATAAATCTTTTCTGCTAACAGCTTTGTTTAAGGGACAGGACTGCTTGCTTCTACACCTGAACCTGCCACTGACACATATATGATCGCGCTGGGAGAAGTGAGGGAGAATGCCTACATTTACAAAAGTTGACTTGAATAGCGTTGCTCTCTCTTACGTGCGTTGATACAGATGCAGAGTTCATGGTGTAGTCTGAACTTTCCTCGTGTTCAGTACTTCAGTTCTTGTGGCCGTGCGAGTTACTAAAGCACACGTGTACAAATTCCACCTTTGCTTTCCCTGCACAAGGGCAGCTCTTGGGTTGAAGGATTATGGCTGACCTGTGTCCCTGCCGGTCTCCCAGGGCTCTGCAGAGGAGCTCTCTCATCACAACGCATCAAACTGGAAAATTTTCTAAAAACCACAGGAATGACAGATTTCTGCATCGCCCCCTACATTGTACTGCAGCAATTAAAAAAATGGACAAGGGCTCAAATTTTGTAAGTTTGATATCCTCCATAAAAGAAGCTATTGATGTGGAAATTGTTGCTCTATTTTTAAATAAAATTATTAAGTTACGTAAGGAAGAGTCCTTTTATCATTAAAACGAGAAAAATATAGTTACTTGTTATTACTCAGTGTACAATTTGACGCTTAGCTAAGAATACCGGAAAGGCTGCGCTAGGTCAGGGTAAAAGTCTTCTTGCCCAGCATTATGTCCCTGACAGAGGCCAATAGCAAATGCTTCAGGAAAGAGTGTAAGTGAAGGACAAGCAGGTGGTAATAGCTTTGCCATCCCGGTTCCAGCAATTACCATTTTAAGGATTTCCTGAATAGAGGTTGCAACTGGACAATTATGTTTAACAGCCCTTGATGGATCTTGCTAGTAGCTATTAATCGAAAAGGGAGCCTCTTTTGTAATTTCATGACTGATTAGTTGCTTTGAAAGCTCTTAGTGAGGACCTTGTGTAAGGCTTTTTAGAAATCCAGGTACACTGTAGAAGCCAAATCACCCTTATTCATACGCTCACTAACTTTTTGAAAGAATGCTATTAGGTTTGTGAAGCGTGTGTTCCCGGGAGGCTGCAGGTGCCCCTGGAGCCTTTGGAAAAATTGGCATCACATTTGTTGCCCCCCCGTCTTCTGGGACAACTGCCAGAGCCAGTTAAATAACAGCTAGTGGCTCAGCAATTTCATATTTTCATTTGTTAAAAACAGCATCTGATCCTACCAATGTTATTAATTTCTTTGAAATTAGCCATAGTGCCTGAAATATCAGTCCTAAAGGCAAAATGGTCCCTAGCTGTTGCTGTCATGTTGCTGCAACAGGTAAGTGGTTTTATGGAGCAAATACTAAAATCSTACAGCTTTACCTCCTCGTGGTTACATTTTAAGATTAGAACCTCTGCATTGCCACTCCTGACTGGCAAACTTTATGCTTAGCCGAAACACAGAATTGAGGGAAATGTGTCCTCATTGCCTTTGAAAATGAAAGGTCATTAGTAATACAGACCAGTAATAACTGATGTATATCAGCGTAGCTCCAATAACGTCCCTGCAGATAAAAAAAAGGTCATTAAAAAAATTAAATTCCCTTCTCTAAAAATATATCACTTTCTGTAACAGTTTTGCTTTTTGTATGTATGTATGCATTTTAAGAGTTATTTAAAAAAACTTATTTCAATAATCAAATGGCTTCAGATACTGCTATCCAGAAAAGCAGATACTGTCTAGACCACTATTTTCTTCTAATCTAGGCCTTAACTATGAGGTACAAAACTCTGAGGCCATTTAGAATTAAATTTTCTCATTTAAAACTGGCCTATTAATCTTGAGCTAAAAATACCTACATTTCTTGGCCTATTTTTAGATGAGACAGTAGTTACACGTATTTGTCAAAAGCGATGCGATTAACAAAAATGTTACAGCTCATATAATTATATGTGCTGCCTACTACATATATAAAAATCATCATCTTTTTAGTTAATGTTGGGGCACATACATCTCCACTACATTCAGTGGAGAGAGGTGATGCTGTGCCAGTTAAGGTTCTGGCCCAGAGGTAGATTTCACACAGAAGTTAAGAGGCATTTATAAAAATTCAGGAAAAGGATTTAGCTCCAAGTTAGCCATTACTAATAAAAAGAAATAAGTAAAAAACAAATGGCTGTGTATCTAAAGTGTTGAAATGAAGAGTGAAGTGCCAACAAATTCATTGGAAGTGCTGGTACAGCATAAAGATCCATGGCAGTTTATTTCAAGTAACATATTAATGCATACAGGTCCGTATGTGTACATGTTTGTGTACACGTATTTCAGTGTGCAACATGCAGATATGTAATTGCACACATACATATTTATCTATATGCACACATCTACATGAAAAATGAGAAACAACAAATACTCTCTGTGTGTCTGTACCTATGAGGATAACTTATATAACGAGATGAGATAGCACAGCTTTCAGTTCTGAACTAGTTTTTGGTAAATCTGCTCAGAGTAAAAGCCAAAGAAACCCTGCCTGCCTGCAGAAGAAGAAAAAATAATCCAGTGAAGAGAGGCAGGTTACCATTTAACACTGAACATGCATGAAAGATGGGTAGGGGCAGCTTTCAAAGCACTTGCTCTCTCTGTTCTTCTTAGGCTGTTGATCAGTGTTTATTCACGGGCAGGGGAACAGGGCAGCAGAGCAGTCACAGCCGGCCAGCGTGCACCCCGGGAAGCCTGAGTGCAGGTCTCCCTCCAAACCTGTTCTGAAAGCTGCCTTCAGCAAAGCCACTGCGACCAGGTCTCTGGTCACTGAAGCTTGAGACTGGAGGCAGCCTAATGCAATGCCAGTTATGTGTCCTCAGGTCCTCTCAGGCACACAAGAGCTCTCCGATACACAAGATAGGATGATTTTGAAGAACATAAATGGACCCAGGTCTTCTAAAATCTCACTGGCTGACGAAAAATAAGGGGAAAAAAATCACTCCTTGATGAATTCCACAGGCTTCTTTAGACTTATCCCCAGGACGAATAATACGCACACAAAGCTTCTCATCGTTGGACTACTAGGCAAGATGGGAATAGACTGAAAGTTGTCAGTATTGGGTTTTAAAGGCATCTATCACACACTGGTAAAATGCTAGCAGCAGTCTACAAAATGCCAATTATTTAGACACACTGAACCATACTATGCTACACAAATTGAAGGGCTTTGATTTTATTACAAATATTGCTGTCTTTTCCTGGTAACAACATAGAGCATTATGTAGTGATGTGGAACTGCCTTGTTAATTTACCCTTGGAGAGCATTTTTTTCCAAGCAAACAATAACAGTAGCAGAGGTAGAAATTAGTTTTCCTTTCTCACTTGCAATGACTGTGATGGGGCTTAATAGGAACGTTAATAACAGTCTTGACCCAATCTGCATTTAATCTTCTGTTGCCACGAATGGAGTGACAGCAATTTGCACATTCTGATGATTTTTTTGTTCTTTGCTTCATGACAGTAGCTGTATAAAACAGTTTCAGATTATTCACTTTTTGAAAGAAGCATTAAATCCATACATATTTACAAAAAATATGTATGTTGTTCATCAATTTCTACTCAGTAATGTATTTTTCTAGATGACAAACCATAATTTTATAAACATGCATAATAACGCTTTACCATTTAAATCCATTGCATCATTTGATTTTGATCTACATAAATGGGTATTGTTAGAACAAAAAAACTTGCAAGTAAGAGATAAAAAGAAATATTTATTCTATAGTCTTATCTATTTACTTGAATCAGTGTTAGATTTACATCTAGGTCAGTCCTTAAAAATACGGCCTCTGAATTACATTTAATTTCAGATATCTCTATTAGGAGTCTTTGCACAGTCCATCAGAAACAAGAGTTTTATTCTTTTGTGCTCCACTTCTCTCTCACAATAGAGACATAACACTGGATATCATAATCTGTTATCACAGACATTATTTCAATATTTTTTTTCATTTGGAGGATCAAGGGGGAAAAAAAAGGGATTTTTTGTAGTTTTCACTTAAATATGGCTTAAAGTGAGTGAAATGTAGAGYCGTACTGTGTACACAGATTTATTCCAGAAAATACATCCCTGTCTACTATTTTTCTGTTAACATCGTTGAGATAAAACCCACATCTTCAAATTRCCAATTTCCATTTAAACGCCGCCAGGGAGACATTTCCATTCTTTAAGTTGCACTGCCCTCTGGGGGAGATGATCTTCAGCTGTATCTCCATATCCACGTGGAGAGAACAAAAGCCTTCCTTGGTTTTCTCCTTCAGTTTTGAAGGCTGAACGTTTTGCTTCCTCCAAATTTTATGCTGATGCTTGGTATGATTTTGGCATCGTAGCACCAAAATGAGAGAGACCCCATTACAGTGACCTTTTATTTGCTCTTTTGTTCCCTTACACAYGTTCTCTTTTTTGTGTGTGTGCTTGGAAATCTTGTCTGGGAAGGCCTGGAGGTGCTTTTATATTTTTCTGAGATTTGTGGATGTGAGGTAGCCTGTTCATGATGAAAGGTCTGATGCTGCTGTACCACAGTGCTGGATGCTTCACGAAGCAATGCCCTAGGTCCCAGACAAACATGCTCACGGCTTCTGAACAACTGGAGGTGGACAGAAAACAGGTCAGGCTCAACACTTTTCACAAAATGTTTTAACTTCTGCTTACACAGTGCACATTCATAACACATACACGTGCGCTGCCTAACTATATGGAGAACTGCTGGGCTTATGGTGCACACGCTGTACGCATGGTCACCATATGTATACCTGGTGATTCCTGCAAGCGTTAGGGTTTATTCTGTGTACGCCAGGCAGTATATTCTTTGCACTGTGTTCCCAGCCTCCTACTTGCTTGTTCCTTCAAACAACAAATGCAATGAGTGGTAACTCAATTACTGAGGGCAGGAATTCATGGCAAGAAGTGCAGCCTCCCCCAGCGTGAGGCAGGCAGGCAACTTGTCCACCTCCCATCCAGAGCGATTTTCAGGATTCTCCCTCTCACACTGTTTACCAGTGTGTTGAACCACTAACAGAAAACAATGGATTTGGAAAAGCCTTGCCTAAAGCATAAGCCTGTTTAGTCTATCTTGTTCTATCTAGCTCACCCTTCACTCTCGGTGGCCTGAGGACATGAACTCGAGACAAAATGGTCACCAGGGCTTTTCTGCTGCAGGTTAAAGTATATGTAGCCGTGTTTGGGATCCCCCACAATGCAGCTCTGGGCTCTCTGCAGACCTGATGTTCACTGAAGGAGCTGATGGAAGTTGCTTGTGCAGACCATGGAACTGACAGGTGGTCTCTAGTCTGGAAAAATCCTCATTTTCCAATAAGCATCTGACAAAAGGCAGTTTTTAGTAAGAAGCTCCCTAACACAAACAAGAAAAAAAAGAGTTACTTCAGCTATTTGGGTCCTGTTATTTTCTAAACAGAATTCAGAGATCTACTCAAATAACACACGACTATGATTCTCATATCCATACAAACTCAAGAGGCTCACAGGGAAGCAGGAGATCACGCTGGGGAAGCCATCTGAGACAGATACCCGAAGGATTCCACCCCCCTTCAAACTGAGTAAAACTGAAGCACCGCATTGAAAATAAAGAAAGGACTCAAACCTAGCAATGCTGCAAGAGGCTCTTCCAGTGGCAAGTAGACTGACAGCAACTAGTTAAAAGAAAACTCCAGTACAAAGGCAAGTATTTACCATCTTGGCTGAAGGTAAGCAAAGTCCTAAGCATTTCCATAGCAGCATATGAACAGCCAAAATAGACCTCCAAATTCCCAAGAAACAATGTTGAGAAACTGCTAGCTTCTACACAACCGAGATTTCACAATATGACTTAAAGCTATCAGGCAAGACTTAGGACTTGAAAGTGAAATAAAACTCCAGAAGATAAATTCCTGCAGCAGATAGGTTCTCTCTTACAATGTCTTAGAAAAGATGTGTGATGAAGGAGGAGGACTTGGTTCAGTGAAGTGTATGTAATGCTTCAGTATCTTTCCACAGTAGATGCTCCAAATAAGACAGCAGAGAGAATGAAAGAATCAGAGAACAATGATGTGATTTAATATTTTGAAAGAAAAGAGATCAGGTTGGTCTCTCAGAAATAGTCTGCCTTGGCTATCAGAGTTTTTTGTAAGGAAAAAGAGCGCACTGTGAAGATTGAGGGAATACTGAAGCAGAAAAAATCTGTAACTAATGAAAACTCATATTTAGAAAAGAGTAAGGGCTTCTCAGAGGAGAGGGAATGGACTCCTGTTTTGAGAGATTATGAATTCATCACAGAAAGCAAGCCACTGTGCTAGCTGCGAGCTGATGTTGAGCCTGCAGGACCTTCTGGCTATCGTGGTGGTGCTATGTAGAAGATGAACACAGCCCACTTTACTGGCTCAAATTAGTGCACAAACAAAAGTGATCATTAAGAATTACTGTTGTGGTTCTACTGGCGGAACTAAAGGGCCTCCAACATTTTTCCCACCCTCTGCCCTGCCATTGCTCTTCTGAGGAGACACGGGACGCAGGAGGACCAAATCCTCGTTCATCACCAGCCCCAGCCTCATGCTGCTGTGATAGGGAGCAGGAGAGAGAGCAGCACTCGCTGCCTTCCTTTCTCCATGTCTTTTCTCCTCCTTGCTGCAGCTGCAAATCCACTTCCATTAACCCTGCCTAACATGAGGGAAGGTCCCATTACACTACAGTGAGTCTTGCAGGGGAAGATGGCTCAGGCTGACCTCAGGCTCAGACCTCACGCTCGGATCAGAGCTCATCCATGCCTTGACTGATGTCTCAGTGCAGGACTAAGAGGTGCTGATCGGTAATAGACTGAGGAAGGCCTGGTGGCCACCGGCAAGTAGACTATTTAGCTACGGAGCAGATGCACCCTAGATAACTGTCGATCCGATCTCCCACCCTCAAGTACCTCCACTCTACCAACATTTTTACTTTTATAGAGACTTTCAAAAGCTTTCTTAACCTTTTGGTAAGGACAAGCATGCCGCATTTTATTTCAGTTCAACATTCAATGTCCACTAATTCTGTGTGCTTACCTTTCAAACTAGTAGCTATAACCATTTTGTTAATTATTCCCATTCCCTTTTTTATCACTGGACAACAATCACAGCCTTAAACCGTCAGGCTGCAAAAACTCCTTAGCTTTTTCTTTTCATGTTTGATTTTGATTTTGAAAATAGGATCGCCTTTAAAATCAATTATAAGTGATAGATTTAGCAACATTCATAGAGAAGTCCAACCGGAGCAGTAGCTCAGTAGGTAATACTATAATCACTTAATATGTTAGTAAGAAGATAAACTTGTGAGAGTCAAAATGTTTCTTAATTTGTAAAATTAAGTTACATATTGTTTACTCCATATGAAATGTTCTGCTTCATACTGCTAAGTATTTTATTTAAAAATTCAATTTAATTATTTATCCTTCTTAAGTGCCTACTTTTGGATATTAAAACACATTTGACAAATGAAATGGTTATATTTTTTCAGCTGAGGCAGCATCCTTGGTATTACTATGTCTGTATTATTAAAATGTGCATTTTCTGTTCCTTGATTGTACAATTATTTTGTATTTTTGAGGAATACTTTTTCTTTTCAGACTATTTTCTTTTTTGGACTTTTTCTTTTTTGGACTATGTTCATCTTCTACATAGCACCACGACAATCGCCAGAAGCTCCTGCAGGCTCAATGCTTGTATTAGTACTTGTAAGAAACATGGCCCCTCATAGGATTTGGTGTGGTGGAAATTTTTTTATGGTTTTATATGGTTTTTATGGGATGAAGCCTACCCTTTAGTATTGCTCAGGTAAGGGAGACTACAGCCACCCAGCTCCAGCCCGTTAACTGATTTCGGGAGGTGTTGGGAACAGCACAGCGAGTACCAGCAGCTGTTGCAGGGAAGCTGGCCCATCGCTCCCGGCGACATCTTCCTGCTTTCCGGCACTCCCTGGTTTAGGTACGTGTAGGAAGGCAATGAAGACGCACAGGCCAACTCCTAACCACTTCATACCCTTTTAACGCATCGGCGAGGTGGCCAAAGCGCGATGGCGATGCAGGCCGCCACAGCCGGGCGGCCGCCGTTCCAGGGGAACCGCGCGGGGGGCTGTGACCAGCGAGGCCGCTGCCGGCCCAGGCCAGCCGCCACCTGCGGCGGTACGCGGGGGCAGGCGGGCCCCGCCTTGCCGCAGCCGAGCCGCGCCGGGCAGACCAGCGCCTCTTCCAGTCACAACCTCAGGGACGACGAGCCTGGGCCTGCACTGGCGGGGGGCGCGCCTGGCCACAAGAGCCCCGCGGAGCCGCCCGGCCCCMGTCCGCCACCGGCCCCCGCCCCGCCCCCTGCCTCCCTCCGGAAGTGACGTTGGCCGCTTCCGTCACAGCAGCCGGAAGCGCCGTTGGGAGCAGTAAACAACCCTGTCGAGAGCCCGCGGCCGCCGCGCTTCCATCTTTGAGGAGCCGGAGTCTGCCGCGGACCATGGGCGGCGTCCTGGGCCTCTGCTCCATGGCGAGCTGGGTAAGGTGGAGGCGGGCGGCGCGGTGGTTCCCTGCCCCTCCCTGTCCGTCGCGGGCCCGGNGCCGGCGGCCGGTGCTGGCCTCCTCCCCCCCCCCCCCGGGCGTCGCCCGTCGCCTCCCCGGGCCTTTGTCTCACGGGGGTGGGGGCGGCTGTGGCGCTGCCTTCCCGCCTCCTCAAGCGCGGGGAGGCTGCAGGCCCCCTCCCCGCTCCTACCCTGGCTTTCTCCGCCTCGAGCGGGTGCCGCCCCCGCGACAGGGCTCTCTCCCCGGCAGGCTGGAGGAGGCGGGCCCGGGGGCGCGCCCCCGCGGTGGTCCCCCCTCTCGGGCTTCTGTGGGGGCTCCCCAGGGATCCGCCGAAGCCCTTTCGCTGGGGCGATGGGGAGCTTCGTACTTGTTCAGACGGGCCGGCGGGCTGCGCTGCTGGTCGCTGCTTAATCCGCGTACTGTGGGGGAGGCGTTACTGCGTCCGCTAAAATTCCCCCTCCCCAAATCTGTAAAGGAGTCAAAATCTAATTAAATGCTTATGAAGTTCGGCGTTTCTTTCGGGAAAAGTAAAACTCGCCTGTTTCCCTGATTCTAATGATGGTATTTAATTCCTCTTTCTTACGGCTTTGTCTTGAGCAGCTCCACCCTTTGTAGCATCTTTGTCTTACCGAGGCATCGTTTTCTCGCTGCACAGTAGCCTGTGGTGATGTGTCACCACCATGCTGAGCATCGTCAGGTGATTCGTCTTAACAAGAAACAATAGTTTGAGATGGCTTTCGAACTGTTAGCACTATGCATAAAAACATAGAAGTCGGTAGAGATCCTACACGGCAGTCCTCTTTTCAGTTGAGGCATTGTTGTCTTATCCTTAAGTGATATGTCTTTCCAAATCTAGTCCCTATGCAAATAGGCACAATCAGGTGGATTGTGACTCTTTAGACATTTGGGTTAAAAATGTCAGTTGGGTTGTGAAAACCTGAATTTTCCATACCAAAAATATCGTACCATACTTGGATTAAATGAAATTATGTGTATTTAAACAGGAGTTCACACACACAGTTTAATGGTCTAACAAAAACTCATATTGATTCAAGCTCCTATCTTTTGTGCTATCAATATATATGAACTTTGGTTCCCCTAATACAGAATGATATTTAATTAGAGACATGATTTGTAACTCCTTAATCTCTGGTACAAATTCTGTGAAATGATCATAGAAGTGGTAAATCTATATGAGCCAAGCTCCAGGCTGATATGCCTGTAAATAAGCGCCTAGACCACTGATAATATCCTGCTAATGAAGTACTGTCAGTGTTCATTTTGCTTTAATTAACATTTTAAACACTACTTAATAGACTAGCCAGTTAGGCTTTAATTACTAGCTGAATATATTTAACATTTTTAATTATTGTCAAATACTAAGCGACAGTATAACTATAGGTTTTAATTCAAATACTTGAGTTAATATATACTGCATTTTCAAGTGCATAAACAGCCTTTCTCGTAACTGGCTGGTGTTTGTAGTGCATGAAGAATCCTTGTATACTTGCTCTTGGTTTTGAGTGTTTGTTTCTGTACAGAGGAATTCAGCTAATGGTCTTTTAGATAAAATGATTTACATGAGCATGTAATCTTGATTAAGTCAGATTTACTGTGGGTAACTAACCCCCATCCCTTCCTTTAAAGTGCCCAAACGTGTATGTCCCCCTCCCGCCCCCCCAATGGCTTTAAAGTGTTGATTTTCTTTCCACATTTAAAACCACAGCCCATCAGCACTTAAAGCCTATACGGTGGTTCTTACAGGAGAAGTCTGTCTGCGCTGGTCTCTTAAGGATATGTCAGTATAAACACCGTTTGTGGCTCTGAAAGAGAAACAAACTGTGAGGTGTGAGGTAGCAGGGGAACCAGATGTAGCGGAGTTCGTGCTAGTGCAGACTGTGCCACGGCCAGGAAAACTGCTCCTTTTTTGTCTGGGAAGATGCTGCTGCCGGCGTTGCTTCAGCTGTGTAGCTTCTCTGCCGGGCCGCGTGTTGTGCCATGCAGAGCTGCTCTGGGTAACTGGCCTCGGCATCTGGCCTCATGCCTTTATTTCTTCTGGGTTTTTTGTGTGGCGTTGCTGCTGGTTGTAGCTCTGCCCTACTGCACGCTGATCAGGCAGTGTTTCAGTTTAGCATTTTTAAAAGCAAAGATGAGCCTGTCGGAGATGGGGGGTGGGATGGGGGGAGGGCCTTAAGAGCACTGTCGTCTCACCAAAAGTCTTCTGATCCTGACGACCTAGATTGGTCAGGCAGTGCCGTTTTCACTCTGCTGGGTCTTGCCTCTATTGCGTTGTTCTCTGAAACAGCTCAGCTGCTGTTTTGCTCACTTTAATACTCTCTGTCAAGGCAAAGATCTCGATTGAATCAGTTCCTTTAAGCATATGAGTAGGGGTGATGTAGCTAAAACCTGACTAGGCCCAGCGGGGGGCTTAGTGTTTTTGCAAATACATGAATCAGTATATAATCATTTCGTCATTACCCCAGTAAGAAGATTACATTTGATATTAAAAACTTGTTCTGTGTGCATCAGGGGCAGTAACACTTGACTTTCAGTGGTTTTGTGGGGTTTTCTCTCTCCTCTCTCCTGCAATATTCATCTTGKTACGTGTTCCTCCTGCAATTTCCACTGCCCTAGAGAATGAAGTGACTGGTTTAGCAGGCATGAATTAACTTGTCTGCCCAGCTGGCTGCTCCCAGAATAGGTGCATGGGTCATCTTTTCTTATTTTGCCTCAGTAAACACCACTGAGCTGCTTACTTTTCTCAAAAACGTGCAGGGGTGTGAGTTGGTTGGTAGGTCCAAAAGTTACTGGATGGCAATAGGTTTATGCAGTTGTGACTTAGTATGTGTTGTCCAAGCTTCCTTAAGAAAGCAAGCTCAAAACGAATTGCAGATTAACTCTTTGTCTGCATCTCTGACTAAGCTGGGCTTCACCTGGGGAGTTAATACTAAGCTTTGATCTGTGTAGTAGTATCTTACTGTTTGTACTGTAGTATTTTTTTGTAGGAGGCGTGCTCTGAATTTAGGAAGAAAGAAAGAGACAAACTGTCCTTGTCTCCTCTGCTGATAAACTCAATTCCATGAGCCAAGTGTTCTTTGCTCTCTGTTCTTTTTGAAGTCTGTTACTTGTTAGAAGTGGTTTTGCCAATAGTACAATAGTATTATTTTATTGGAACAGTATATATTTTATTCTGTCTTGCTAAAAGAAAGAGGGACTTGGACTGTAATGTGATTCCTTGTAGAAGTGGTCAACTTGCATAAAGTGTCAATTATCAGTAGGTCTCTTGTTCAGAGATGTGCATGATCACAGCTTATAAGGATGAGCTGTTTGGGGGCAAAATGTTTTAAAAGCTGGTGTTGGAGCTCAGACACTTAAATGAGGTGTATTGCCTCGTTTGAGGCACATTCCTTCCCAGTGAGGGGAGGACAGTCATCTTTATTTCAGCCACTGCAAGCCTCCCCTATGTCTAGAAACATGCATTCCTTTGTGTTCCCCTGCATGCACTCAGGAGGAAGCTGCTTGAATTACTTAGGTATTTAACAAACAGTTTAACACTGGGGATTCTCCAGAGAATTGACTTTTATGCTAGACAGTCCTGTCACCAAATTTTCTGCAGCAGATGAGCCTAGGCTTATATTCTACTCTGCCAAATTCAACCTTTTATTCAACAGTATCTTTAAAAATATTAATGCAGACAGAATTAGTTCAAGAAAATAATTTTTTGAACAGAGAATAGAAATATTCTTTATTTGTGTGTGTGGAGGAAATACTGTAATACATTAGTACTGTAAAATCCTGATGCATCCTAAGCCAATATTTGCCATACATTTCTGCTTACTAAGCATAGATGCCCCTCATGTAGTTGCTTGCAGTGATAGAACAGCCTCGAAGGATCATCTGGCCCAAACTTTCATGGGAAAGGGAGCCTAGATGAGATGATCTAGCACCCTGTCCAGTCGCGTCTTGAAAACCTCCAGTGATGGGGACTCTACCGCGTCCTTGGGGAGGTTGTTGCAGTGACTGATTGTTCTCACTGCAAAAAATGTCTTTCTTATATCGAGATGAAACCTCTCCTGGAATCAACGCTTTCGTACTCCTTGTGCTATAATGATACTGAGTGGAGGAGGAGGTAAAAAAGGACAATATAATATCTTTTACATACTGAAATAGTTATAATGAGAATCTACCTAGTTTCACTTTTTTAGCAAAACAAATTTAATAGTGAAGTTTGCTAATTTAAAAATTATTCTGTAGCATAGTGGAGTAAAAATTCTTGGCTCCTCCGTCCTTGGAAAGGAACACAAGTACAAAAAGAATACAAGGAAATTATTTAAAAGACCCAGTTTGTGGGTCCAGTGTGTGGGTCTGGTTGAACCTGTAAGAACAGATAATCTGAGCCTTTTCCTGAGGGCTTCTCAGGAGGTTGCCGGGAGCGTTGTGTCAGTCTGTCTGCTCTTCCCTGCAAGCCCTGCGGCCTTCCCGCTAGTGGCAGACTGCTGGCATTTTTCTTTGTCGTATGACTAAACTTTTAACTCTGACACATGCCAGTCATACTGGATGACTGACATGCACTGGTCATGTGGCAGTGTAACTAGTCATGTTCTTATTTGACTGACTGGGTGTCTTTTATGCGGTGATTAATGCCTGTGGTTTTTGTCGCATGGCGGAGGTGTCCCTGCGTGTGTGCTGGGGGAGAAGCTGGGTTTTACCGCAGTTCAGTATCTTTGTCAGAGGCTGCATGGTCTGTTGTAGCTCAGATAGGGCAGTGCTTGCTTGGTAGCTTTACCTTAGCTGAAAAATATGTGGCCTCCAAAACTTAGCTGTTAACTGYTCACTGGGATTTGCCATGTCTTCTAGGCAAAATAATTTATTTGTAAATTAAAAAAAAAAAAAAAAAAATTTTTGATTGTACCTTTCCTCTTCTGGCTTATGTTTACATGTGGAACCTTGTCCTTCTTTTGCTTCCTGAATTGTGACTCAGCAAGTGGCAGAAAATTGCGAAGGGGTGAAGTATGTTTGCCACTCCCCGCCCCCCCAGTGAAATAGCACTATCTGCTCCTTTTCCTTCTTCCCACAATTTTCTTTTTAAGAATTAAATACAGGTAAATTTTGTCCTGGTTTTTTCCCTCATAGTATTACAACTGTACAACATTCCTATCCACTTTTGCTGTGGTATTTGGTAGCAATGATAATACGTGTACCGTGTGTTTGCTTTGTTCTTGCGGTTTGTAACTTTTACATTGCATAAGTTAATTTTGCCAGCTAACAGAATTATGTGATATGTGAGTAGCTGCTAAATATGCAATAATTTGCAACCTAAGCTTTAGGCTATTTTACCTATTGTTTGTGCTCCAGTAATGTTTATGGCCCCAGTGAGGATTGTGGCTCAACTCTGCCAGATGCTGAAAGTGTACCTAGATGGCAGTTGTGCTCAAATTTTTTTTCTGCAGTGTATTTGTTTAATCTCTGCAGCTGTGGAAGGGAGGATGTAGTTGTTAACTAAAAGCAATCCTTGTATCTCATTTAGCTGAAATGAAATAAAATTCAAGAGAATGAATGAGCCTGAATCGAGTCTTTATTTCCTCTGAATGGATAAATGATTACTTTTGACATAGCACTAATTTCACTGTACAGTGGTACATTAGGAAGCGCTGCCAAGATTATTAGGGGGCTCTGTAATGTGTTGGGGCGACTTAGTTTACATGAGTGATGAGATGAATAGGGTGAGTCATTTTCCATCATAACTTCTGATGATCTACACAGCCTGATTTAAACATTGAAATCTAGCAATGCAAAACTTTTTAAATAATTTGTTTTATGTTCTGTGTCTCTGTCAGATACCGTGCTTATGTGGAAGTGCCCCGTGCCTGCTGTGCCGATGCTGCCCCAGTGGAAACAACTCCACCATAACGCGGCTGATTTATGCATTCTTTTTACTTCTTGGTGTGAGTGTTGCCTGTGTGATGTTAATACCAGGCATGGAAGAGCAGCTGAAGAAGGTCAGGTTACTTCTTTGCTAACATGTTTGGTAGAACAAATGTCACAGATAATTGTAAATGACATCTTGAAAGCATGGGTTTTATTTGGAGATAGTAATTGCGCTGCCACCTGTGCTTCACAGTCACCATTAATTTGATTGTAGATCAAATAAACAAAGAACTCATGGGACAATCACTGCATAGATGAAAAGCACTATTTAGAAATAAAGTTGCACCTCTTCCTTAATAGCTCAGAGCAGAAAAAATAAAATCATGTATCAAACAAGAAAATGTAATTTATGTATGTGGAGTTTTAAATTATGTATTATTAAGATGCTTGTATTTGTGGCACTTGATTGATTTTGATTGCTGTTAATAAAAGAAAAAAATAACCAGAATCTAAGATGTCTTCTAGGTGCTATACTAGTTAAAATTCTATTTTAAAGTCTGCAAATGCATACATAACAAAAATATTTTTCACTAATGATAGTAGCATGATTTTCACTAAGGAATTAGGAAGTGCTTATAGGATTTTACAGTTTATTAGTTACACAAAGATATGATAGTGCATGTAAAATTGCAGAGTGATAATTTGAGTTATAGGAGAGCTTATAGGTTCACTGAACTTGGGTTGCATATGCTTTGGTTCTGTTAGTCTTCGTTTCACTGTCTAACTTTTTTCTAGTAGATAGTAACTTCTGTTAGGCATGCTTTTGATTTTCTTCCCCCCAGATGATTTATTTGTAAATGTTTATTTCAGTGTGGTATAGTAACCACATTAGAGCTTCAGTGAGAGCCATGTTAGTCACCTAGGAAAGAAAATTACAGCCTTCTGGAGTATGATTTGACTTCAAAAAGATGTTGCTCGTGTCCTGGTAGTGACTGGAAAGGATATTCTCAGCTGTTCATATGGAAGATACAGATACTTCTAATTGATGGTGATGTTACTTTTTGGGGAGAGGCTGTTTCTGTTTTAAAGAGATGTAAGCAGGCTGCCTTCTCCGAGCTATGTCATGAACCTGATAGTAACTGTCAAGTCAAATTTACCAAATCCCAGATCTTTTGTTTATCTCCTGATGCAGATCAACAAGTGAAAACTGCATTTCTTTGAGAAGTTCTGAAATTGCTAATAACAAAAAAACCCCTACTGTTAATAAGATTTATTTTTGGTTTTGTTTAGAATTTGCCTATGAGAGATTTTTCTCTTTGAATGTGTTTGGTTGGACTGTAACTAACAATACAGCCCTTCACTATCATATTTTCTAGCAATGTTGATAGTTGGATAATGTTACAATATTAATGAATTGTATATTAATAAATTGCTAATATGTATTTACTCACAGGAGGCCTTTTACAGATCACTGACGTATCTTGTATTTATCACAGATTCCTGGATTTTGTGATGGAGGGATGGGGACAACTATTCCTGGTGTGCACGGCCGCGTGAATTGTGATGTACTAGTTGGTTACAAAGCCGTATACCGTGTGTGCTTTGGTATGGCCATGTTCTTCCTTCTCTTCTCCTTATTGATGATCAAAGTGAAGAGCAGCAACGACCCAAGAGCAGCGGTGCACAATGGGTAAGATAGAGAAATGAGAACTGAGATGCACGGTGTGTGCGTATGAGATACAGCTACTGTAAAAATAAAGCCTGTGGCTGAGCACGCTGGTCAAATTTACTGTTCCACAAACAAAGAATTTCATAGTAGCTAGAGGAGTGTTGTTGCAGTAGAGGGCATTCAAAGTTATTAGAGTTCTTAGACATGGCAGATTAATTTTTGTAAGAGGAAAAGGTACACATGGCTGTCGCTTTTCAGAGCCTGAACTATGACAATGGATAATCTGTCCAGGGGTTTCCCAAGATTAGAGATTCTGCTTTTGTCCAAAGATGAAAAAATTCAGAGATGAATAATGGTACTAAGTTTCATTCCACTGAGATTTTTTTTTTTTCCCCCAACAAATAGAAAGATTAAAAAGCCTCATCTGTCCTCTAGGAATTACGTTCCTCTTAACTTTGATGTTTGTAAGGGCTTGCTCTCTTCTGAGCAGTTTTATTTTAAAGATTGTAACAGTTATATGTATATATCTCTGCAGATATATAACATATCTCTTCCCCCTCTGCTATCTTTTCTTCAGTCTCCCCTCTGCATAAAGAAGAGTAAGTTATGTATTTAGTTTCTGAGCTTCCCAGTAAATTTTTCTTTTGTGTTTCATTATAGTTAGGATTATCAGGTGGAAGATAATAGTGGAATTTCAGCTTGCGGGTTGACACAAGTGGTGGTTTTCATCCAGGCTCAGCCTATGTGTAATGTAACTTCTTGAACCAAGGAGATGTAAATATTTGTAATAGGGCATGGCACTAAAAAGCATAAAACCGTTTATGGTCCTAGTCTTGGTGGTCACAGTGATTGCTTAGACTACTACTTTTTCAAGATGATTATATTTAACAGAAGCTATGAACAGCTAAGCCATAAAAATGAAGAAGTAATTTCATTTTATATTTGAGAAAAAACTTCAAATGATTTCTGTAGGGGAAAAGCAAATAATTAAGACTGAGCAGAATATTGCTTTGTTTACTACTTTTGTTTGTTTCRGTCTAAAGAAAAAGAGGCCGGGTACAGTATTAAGATGGGTTAGCAGCAGTAACTCAGTTCAGCCTTTCCCTCTGCCCTGCTTTGTTCAGGAGAGCATACTTGTTACAGGCAAGAAGAAAATGGTTCAGGTACATTCTATATCAACATTTTGAGGTTTTTTTTTTTATAATAAAAGACACCTTTTACATGTTGTGGAATCTTTTTACCTAAAACYACTTCTTAAGTGTTTGGGATCTTCTTGATACCCTTATTTGGAGTTGTGCTCTCCAATACAAATTTTGGTACTATTTATGCACCCCATAGCAGTTTACTCTTCTTAGCTAATCTAGTGTCAGCACTAGGATAGAAGGAAAAATGATACTTGTTAACTGTTACTGGTGAGATATTTAATAATGTTACTTCCAACACTTCTGTAATAACTAGTTGCTTCAATAGTATGCATTACAGGTAGCTTTATGAAAAACATGGCTTTTGATTTTTGAAATTGTATGTATCTTCAGTAATACTTTGCAATGTAATCTTTCTGTCAGTGATTTGAAATATTCAGGATATTAGGTTTTCCCATGTACATGTACTAACTTTTTCATACTTGCATACAAGTTAAGCCCAGCAATGTGGTCCAGTGCCAATGTTCACCACCTTTGCTTTTGTAACAGCAGTCAGAATGGTTTCTTGCCTCAGGTTAATAGTCATAATAATAAAAAAAATCAGTTATAATGTATTCACAGGATTGAATCATAGAATCGTAGAATCATTAAGGTTGGAAAAGACCTCTAAGATCATCAAGTCCAACCGTCAACCCAACACCACCATGCCCACTAAACCATGTCCCTAAGCGCCTCATCTACACGTCTTT
>JAYKAV010000988.1:640538-666411 GCA_035582835.1 Phoebastria nigripes | reverse complement strand
TCTCATACAATTGTCCTCAGCCCATTGATCCAGCCTGTCCAGGTCCCTCTGCAGAGCCTTCCTACCCTCGAGCAGATCAATACACCTGCCCAGCTTGGTGTCGTCTGCAAACTTACTGAGGGAGCACTCAATCCCCTCRTCCAGATCATTGGTAAAGTTATTGAACAAGACCGGCCCCAAAACAGAGCCCTGGGGGACACCGCTCGTGACCGGCCGCCAACTGGATTTAACTCCATTCACCACAACTCTCTGGGCCCGGCCGCCCAGCCAGTTTTTAACCCAGCGCAGAGTACACCTGTCTAAGCCATGAGCCGCCAGCTTCTCTAGGAGAATGCTGTGGGAGACAGTGTCGAAGGCTTTACTGAAGTCCAGGTAGACCATGTCCACAGCCTTTCCCTCCTCCACTAGGCGGGTCACCTGGTCATAGAAGGAGATCAGGTTGGTCAAGCAGGACCTGCCTTTCATGAACCCGTGCTGGCTGGGCCTGATCCCCTGGTTGTCCCGCACATGGCTTGCGAGCGCCCTCAAGATGAACTTCTCCATGATCTTCCCTGGCACTGAGGTCAGGCTGACAGGCCTGTAGTTCCCCGGGTCCTCCTTCTGGCCCTTCTTGTAGATGGGCGTCACATTGGCAAGCCTCCAGTTGTCCGGGACCTCCCCCATTAACCAGGACTGCTGATAAATGATGGAGAGTGGCTTGGCAAGCTCCTCCGCCAGCTCCCTCAGCACTCTCTGGTGGATCCCATCCGGCCCCACGGACTTGTGAGCATCCAGGTGGCGTAGCAGGTCGTTCACTGCTTCCTCCTGGATTATGGGGGGTTTATCCTGCTCGCTGTCCCCGTCTTCCAGCTCAGGGGGCTGCATACCCTGAGGATAACTGGTCTGACTGTTAAAGACTGAGGCAAAGAAGGCATTAAGTACCTTGTTGTTGGTGGCTTGCACAGAACGCATAGCAACTGTAGGTGTTATTTCAGATGAGTATGTTTTCGCATGTTATATGGGTAGACTGTTAAGATCCCTTAAAGTCTGGAATTAGAGATGAAATTTATACAAACTTGAACCTGTTCTTATTTCTATAATTGAGAATTACATTAATTTAAAAAAAAAAAAAAATTCCACATGTGGATTCAAAAACTAGTTTTAGTGGGGTGTGTATTACACCGTAGATGTTATAAGTTAATTCAGCTTTCAAACTGGGTTTTGTCACTTCTCTATATCCCAGTGAATTAGTCCATTTTTCCTATATTCTGCAAATCTGTCATCTCACATAGTTCCTCTCCACACAATTGGAATTTATTCCCCTGGGCACCATCACCTGATTGTAACAGCCAGGAGGAAAGATTAAACTTGTTCACAGTATGGGGAAAAAATGGGAAGGGGTAGGAAACTTGAAAACCGTGCAAGTGTTTGACATTGTGGGGGTGTGGTATGTGTCTTTGTGCTATATTCAGTTTTGAAGTACATGTAGATGGTACCATCCCTATATTTGGAGCTGCCTGTCACTGTGATCAGAAAAAATAGTCTTCACCTTCTTATAGTTTTGTTGGCATAACTTTTTGATTTGAAGTTCCCTATGCAGGGTATATTTGTACACAGTCTGTGTTTGAGGTGAGTTTGGTGAATCTTTGGTGGAAGATATTTCCTTGTCTGTGTTCTAGGAAACATCTGATCTGTTTTGTTTGTCCATGAGTGCATATCTTTTACTGGAAAAAAAGAAAAAATCCAATGCTACTGCACTGGAACAGGGACTTAGAATTTGATTGTGTCCTTTCTACGAAGGATAAATCCTTTGGTTTTGTTGTTGTAGTAAATCCTCATCAGATGTAGGCCTAAAGAGTCTGAAGTTAGGTGGGAAGAATCCAGGCTTTTGTACATCTCTCTCTTGTAGGAAATAAATCGAGACTGGTAGGGAACTCCAGCATAATGTTTTCTGTTATTGTAGGCACCAACCAGATCTTCTACCTTTTTGGTTTTGATATTAAAAACAGGTAGGGATTTTCTTAACCCCTTTTTCTGATATGCAAGCAGTTCAGTAATCTCGCTGCTCTAGTTAAAAACCTTAAAAAAACCCCAAACAAAACAACAACAACAAAACCAAACCAAACCAAAAAACCAAAAAACCAAACCCAAAACAAAACAAAAACCAACCAAACAAAAACCACCTCACAATTATATTCCACCCTGGCTTCATTTGTAATACATGAGTGAGATATCTCTGGGAAATGTGTCAAACTCTCTGTCAGTCTAGCACAGTTCAGGCATAATTTTCTGGAGAACAAAAATCTTGGGCAGATAAAATAAGATTTTTATCCTCCTTCAAAGGAAGTGAGTTAAGAATGAGTGAATCAAAAAACAACTCTTAAGGATGTGCATTTTGTGTACTTTCAAGTTTTTGTGAATTAGATCAGACTTCAGCAGTTGCCTGACTTTTTTTTTTTTTTTTTTTTTTTTTTTTTTTTTTTTTATATTTTTTGGGTTGTTTTTTTTTTTTTTTTTTTTTTTTTTTTTCTTCCCTTTAGATTCTGGTTCTTTAAATTTGCAACAGCACTTGCAATTAGTGTTGGAGCTTTCTTCATACCAGAGGGACCATTTACAACTGGTAAGGGAATATTGTCTTTCACTGTATCATGGTGCAATCATAACTGGTTTTAAAACAAAACCAAGTGCATGCTGATGTCTTATAGTTTTAATTGTAGCTGTGTAACTATAGCACTTTTCTGTATTTAGGGACTTTAAGACAGGGTGGTAAATTATCTATGGTTCTGAACTGGTTTTGTTTTATTTGTCTTTTAGTGTGGTTTTATGTAGGTATGGCTGGAGCATTCTGCTTTATTCTTATTCAGCTGGTCTTGCTTATTGACTTTGCCCACTCCTGGAATGAATCTTGGGTTGAAAAAATGGAGGAAGGAAACTCAAGATGCTGGTATGCAGGTAAAGGACTGTACTACAGTCAAGTTTTAAATTTCATTGTGCATTATGTTAAATAAGTTATTCACTGAGTAGTGCATTTTACCAGAGTGCAGAAGGGCTGCTTCGTGCATAAGTATCATTTTCTCAGTTGGTGTAGTTCAGCTCCGTTGTCTTGCTGTCCTTTTGATGTCAAGTTAAATAAGGGGCGGGGGGGGGGACAGGGAGAGGGGCAGTAGCCTCTGAGTGATAAGATCTAATCCCTGGGAGAAGGGCATCAGTTTATGGTAGCAGAGAAGTGGCAATTACAGGTTTTTGGTTTTTTTTCAGCCACAGGTTTTGTTACGCCTTAGTGCTGATTAAAAAGAACTAGCCTGTTACTGCTTTGTGTTGAGCATAAGCATCTCAAATAATTGTTTTTTCTTGTTGTCTGCTGGTTGGTCATTCTTTGAAGGTATATGCTGAGTGAAAGGCCAAGATAGTGATGGAGAGTACAAGTCATCTCACTGGAGAAAGGATACGTTAGTTTTAATAAAGCGTTTCAGATGTGATAATTTAGGTATTTCAAAAGACAGTACAGCCTGTCTTCGTGCAATGGCCACTTCACTCTTTAATGTTTTCAATAAAATGAAATTTGGAAATAAGATTTTGGTTTTCCTTCTATTGGAGAGGTAGTTCTTCAGTTTCTTTTTCTAAGCTTTTAGCCAAAGTGTATGTAGTATAATTGTATTCTTTCATACTTGCTCTTCTTGGTTGCTGTTAGAGCACTGGGGAACCAAGTATGGCTTCAGGCTTTCCATTTATTGTGTTCTTTCTTTTTAACACCTCAGAGTATTGAGAAGAACTTATTTCCTTTATGTTTCTGTGCCCAGAGCTGCTCTCTAATTGTCATTGTATACCGTATCCAAAACCTGATAATCATGCAATATTATTTCGATTTTAATACTCTCCATTATTAACCAGTTTAACTCTGTTTTTGTCTCTTTTCACAGCTCTGCTGTCAGCTACAGCTGTCAATTATCTGCTGTCTCTAGTAGCTATTGTCTTGTTTTATGTTTATTACACTCATCCAGAAGGTTGTTCTGAAAACAAGACATTCATCAGTGTTAATATGCTGCTGTGTATCGGTGCTTCTGTAATGTCAATTCTGCCAAAGATTCAGGTACAGTTTTAATTCTGTTACCTTTTAGGGTTTTTTTTTGTGTTACCAGTCCTGGAAACCTATAATATAATTGTGCCCGAGACTTCTAATTGCCTAACTCTGCTGTTTCATGACTGCTTTGTATAGGAATCTCAGCCAAGATCCGGTTTGCTGCAGTCTTCTGTGATCACAATTTATACAATGTATTTGACTTGGTCAGCTATGACCAATGAACCAGGTAAGTGTAGTAGCAATATACGGCTTTTTGGGTAACCACTTCAGCAGTAAATTGTATCTTTTTGTACCTTTTTGCGAGGCAGTATTAGAATGGGGTACTATAATGCATGCAAGTTAGAGGCAGGACTCATTAGTTTGTGTTCTCTCCCCCCACCCCAACTTTCTGTAATAATACCGAAGAAATAGTTCTTCCAAAGATAACGCATTTTTCACTTGCTCCTATGTTTATYGTATGGAAGAATTTCTACCTATTAAGGGCAGGATTGCAGTATTCTAAGGCTTAGAGTTTGCAGATTACCACACCTCTTCCAAGATGTCTGGAAGGTTCATCTCCCTATCAAGTTTCAATTTTCTTACCTGGTGACTGAGATGCTACTGATTATATTTTTCCGAACTGAGGATTTTTAAAAATGTGTTAATAAATGTTTTCAGTGTTCTTGTGTCTGAAAACAGCTGAGCGTCTCTAAAAAAAAAAACTTAAATTCAGAAATTCTGGTGATTAAAATACACTGCCAAATATTGATTTTTTTGGTGTTTTTAATTGGGTCTCTGGCCCTTGTATCTTAATTATGGACAATCTTCTGTGCTTCTGTGTAACAGCATACATATGAGTCATATCTAATTCCTGCAGTAATTATGGGGAAACAAGATTGCTCTTTTCAGCTGTTTCATCTGTGTTATCTGTGGATGCTGTGGGTTGGGAATTGTTGATAATATGAAACTGAGTTTGTACCATTCTTTTCCAACTCTGAGATGACTCTGGTACCCCATCTATAGAGTATATGTTTGTCAAACTTGCTTTCTAGCGGTAGAATTTCTAAAGCTTAATCTGCAGAGCATTTTTATCTTGTTGCATCTAATTATATGAGATGGAACTGTAAAGCAGTTGATGCATATCTTATATAAGTTTAAAATCCTTTTATCTGCTCGGAGAGACAGATTTTTATGGCACGTACTGTCATTTGCCTGCTTTAGAGAGACTCAGTAGGCTAAAATTAGATTCAAAGCTTTTTTACTTCAAGACTGTCACAGTCACAAAGTTCCTTTCTATTACCGTGCATTCAGTGTGGAAATGTACTATTAAATATTTGTTCTGTTCTTGTTTTATGTAAGTTCTAATGTGATTTTTCCCCACAGATAGGCGCTGTAACCCAAGTTTGCTGAGCATCATTGGTTACAACAGCACCACCACTCCAACCCAAGGTCAGGTAGTTCAGTGGTGGGATGCGCAAGGAATTGTAGGACTGGTTTTGTTTTTGCTGTGTGTTCTCTATTCAAGGTAAGATTCCTTTAAAAAAATTCCCATTAACTTGTATTGCTTCTCATTGTCAGATACTAAATTGTATTTGGGTAACTGTACTGTGTCCTTTCCTGTCAAAAACAGCATCCGAACATCCAACAACAGCCAGGTKAACAAGCTGATGCTGACCAGTGATGAATCCACACTGATAGAGGATGGAATGCCTAGGAGTGACGGCTCCCTTGATGATGGAGATGGTATTCACCGAGCCATAGATAATGAGAGGGATGGAGTTACTTACAGTTACTCCTTCTTTCATTTCATGCTTTTCCTGGCGTCACTGTATATCATGATGACACTTACCAACTGGTACAGGTATTTACATTTGGTAATACATTGTGCTAATAATAAACATAGAAGATGCTATCTTTTGCCAGACAAGGAGGCATAAGTTGGGTGCTGTGAGGAACGTAGGTCTTGAATAGGACTTCTCAAGGGAAATACACTGTTTGATCTGTATTAAATGAACTGTATTTGAAAATGGGAGTAGCCAACCTTGTTCACAAGTGCCTGTCATATTTTCTAGGATAATTCTCATGATTCACTGGACTGCTAAAATACATCCTGTTGCAGGATAGAGTCTTAAATTCTACAACAACTAAAAGTAAATAAATCACCAGGCCTGTGTCTGGTACAGAGAGCTGGAAAAAGGAGAGGTAGGACATGTTATATCAGCAGGTCGATAGCGAGGTGGTCCTTCCCATCTACTCAGCACTGGTGACACCACACCTGGAGTGTTGGGTCCAGTCCGGGGCTCCCCAGTACAAGAGAGACCTGGACATACTGGATAGAGTCCAGCAAAGGGCCACAAAGATGATGAAGGGACTGGAGCATCTGTTGTATGAGGAGAGGCTGAGAGAGTTGGGACTGTTCAGCCTAGGGAAGGGAAGGCTCAGGGGGATCTCATCAATGTATATAAATACCTGAAGGGAGGGTGCAAAGGGGACGGAGGCAGGCTCTTTTCAGTGGTGCCCAGTGACAGGACCAGAGGCAGTGGGCACACACTGAAACACGGGTGGTTCCCTCTGGACATCGGGAAACATGTTTTCATTGAGAGGGTGACAGCACTGATACAGGTTGCCCAGGGAGGTTGTGGAGTCTACGTCCTTGGAGATACTGGGCATAGTTCTGGCTAGCTGGCCCTGCTTGAGCAGGGGGGTTGGACCAGATGACCTTCAGAGGTCCCTTCCAACCTCAGCCATTCTGTGATGGGGTCTGGTGGAAGGAAATTAGGTTGTCTGCTCCCTGAAAAAATCCTCACAACAAAAGAGTCCTCCTATGTGTGAATTGTTATTATGATAACAGCTTGAGCAGATGTTCTTCAGAATTCAAAAAATACAAATTATGGTCTCTAATAATTTGTTAAAGGACAATTTGTATCAAAATAGCAACACTAGAAAGGTGTTTCCTTCAAAAGTAACTCTTAATAGGTCTGTTGTGGATTTGGTTTGTGGCCCTGCTTGGGTCAATATGACATCAAGATTAATTCTTCTAGGTGGTGTCTTTTGGCAAGGTAAAATGCATTATTTGTATCTATAAATGCTATCCATTTCCTGCCTTTCCACAGATTTGCTTGGAGATTCCTTTTAATTATTTCTGCTTCTTGGCAGCTTCTCTTACTAATTATTTTTTGGGCTGCTGTTGCTTTCCACCTTCTGTGACACCAACTTACAAATGGTGTTCTTGTACGGATTGGTGTGAACTGCCTGGAAGAAGGCGGCTAGAGATGTCCTTTGAGGCGTGGAGCTGAAGTGAAAATGATCTACTGTGAGAACAGTGTTGGAGAGTGGCTTGCTATACAAGTATGTCATATTGAAACAAAAATTGCAAATTATCTTTTTTTCTTTTCCTTCTTTCACAGTCCGGATTCTTCTTATGAGACAATGACCAGCAAATGGCCGTCTGTCTGGGTGAAGATATCTTCCAGCTGGATTGGCATCGTGCTGTACGTGTGGACTCTGGTTGCTCCGCTGGTTCTTACAAACCGTGACTTTGACTAAGCTGCGCTGCTCTCTAGGGAGATTGTGCTAGCTTCACCGTGTCTTTGAAACAAGTGTTCCAGATCATAGTGCAGTTGTAAATATGTGTGCGCGCGCGTGCGTGTACTGTCCATGTAGTATACCCTGCTTTATTCTGCATGATTAACCTTGAATCACGTCTTTTGTCATTTCACTAAATGACTTTTTCTAGCTGAGCTCAGTGACAATTGCTATAATGATGGTTTTCATAGGATTACTCCTAGTATCGAGAGTATACTCGGTGCATCAGATGCAAGATCAAGACCTTTTGGAAGTAGGTTTTTTCCCCCCTCAATTGCATTGAATAGTTGTAGGAAAAAAGGTGCAAGTGTTAATTAGGGTAACGAAACAGTATTAGATCAGGCTTTGCAAGCAAAGGAGGGGCTGCCTTTGATGATCCCTGTTGCCTTGATTCCAAAGTAAAAGTCTTGAGTCAGCATCGTTAGACTCAAAATTGTGCGTGTTGGAGTTGACTGGACATCTTGCAGCACTTTGGCACTGACAGCCTGACCTTTTCCCATGCGGGGGGCAGCAGTACCTTTAGCACGGATGTCAGAGGGGGAGACTCGCACCTGAAGCTGCAGAGGAGCTGATGTCCTCCTCGGTGCTGTTGGGTCCGATGTGTCCCRCTGCAGGCAGGAGGACAGACACCCTGGGGAAAAACATCCTGGTACCAGATGCTCAGAAGCATGTTTTTAAGGCACCTGTTTACAATGTGCATCTATGTATTATTACTGTTTTTTTTAAAAGTAGTTTAAATGGGATAGCTGTGCTGTAGTTTATTGCTGTTTTGTGTGCCGTTTTCTTTCTTGGCTAAGCTACAATCACAGAGTTTGCAAGGAGCCGAGTGGTGAAAACTGTGTAAGCCCTTTAGAGGAGTTTTTTGAGTATTGTGGTTAAAAAAGAAGTGGAGGAAAAGGAGCACTGAAATTACAGTAACTAAAGGAGGCTTGCATTAACTGAGGCTTCAAGAAAAGTGTTTCTTGGTATATTTGGGGCTCTAAATTTTGAAATCTTTTAATGTATTGGGTATTTTGCTTGTTGTCCATTGCCAGAGATGGACTTGAGCCTAGAAAGTCTAAACCTAGGCATGAGGTAAGACATTAATCTGTTTGATTAAAATACTGTATAGTTCCTGTGCAGTTCCAAAATCTTAAATGCTTTTGTGCTTGCTGCTTTGTAACTGAAGTATGTAAGCTGCATTATTTATCTATCTCTGTTACTGGCTACAACTTGAGACTACAGCAGCCTGACTGGGAGTGACCCCAGAGCCTTCAGCAGGCATCATGCTGATCTGTCACCGTGGTGTTTATACTGTCACTTCCTGTTGCTAATTATTCTCTAAGCTTTTATTTTAATTCTGCACCTAAACACTGACATTTACTGCAGAAATCTGACGTGTTAGTCAAACTTGAGATGGTAATGGAAGGATTAGTAAAGGCTTGTCATAATTTGGAATATGTTGTTACCTTATTAATAAATAAATTTGAAGATGTCCCGTGACTTTTGATGTCTCATACTACTGCCAAACGTGGATAGTGTAGGGTTTTGTACTGTTTTCTCATCTTCTGTTCCTGAGATGTTTTATAGCACTTGTAATCTGAGATGTAACAGCTGACTGTGCTGCAAAGTACACCTGTAAGGCCATTGGGAGATCACCTGTGGAGTTTTCTGACAGCTCTTCTCTCTGCCTTCTCTCTGTGGCCTTTGCATCCATCTCTCTGAAGAACGTGCTTCACACTTGTAACTGCAGTCCTACTTCATCAACTGCTGCTGCATTGTATTGCACCTGTGGGTAAAACACCTGAACACCAGTTTTAATACAGCAGTTCCTGAGTCCTGTAACAAATAACTAACTAGTCACTGAATTAGGAAGATGAACAGACAGCTGTGTCTATGGATTCAGCTCCTTGTACAAGTGGCTAGACTACTCCCTAAAAAAAAAAAAAAAAAAAGAAGGAAATTTTGAGTGCAGCGCCAGAGTTGTGGAAGGCGTTTTTCCTGTTGCATGTATGAAGTTACTAAAATCCAGTTTCTCCCTTCACTGGAACATCTTACACACTGGAGCTTCTCAAAACTCCCTCTCTCTCTACAGCTTTGAGGGCAGAGAGGGAAGAAAACTTGTATCTTCTTTTTTGGTTTAACTTACTGTTTATATTAAATCAGGAGTTCAGGATGAGATGATTTAGTTAAGTGTCAACTGCACCTTCACTGAGGTGCTGTAGTAACCCCTCTGGCATTCAGCTGTGTAATATAACTACAGTAAGTTCACTTGAATAAACATGGAAGACTTTTGGTAAAAGCAACAATGGAAACACACCACTGAAGGAAAGCTGCCAGTTTTCAGTAAGAAAACAAAGGAGAAAACGCTCTTTTGCATAGTACTAAAGGAAAACACCCATAGAAGCAGACCTCATCACACAGGTACTAAAGCATGAAAAACACAGGCTGTTAAATCCACACCCACTTGGCAGATGGCATATGAGACAACTTTCAACAAGTATCACACTTAAGTAACATTTATTTTATCAGAGTAGATGGTCCAAGTTAAAAGTACTCATGCAGTCGAGGGGCCTGGTGGCTGTAAAGAACTTTTCCCCAGTTTGTGCTATGTGTGAGCACTTCCACTGAAGTGAAAGTAAGGCAGAACCAAGATTTAGCAAGGTACAGGCACTTTGTTCCCAGTTCAAGCAGGGAAAAAAAAAGCCTACATCAGGTCCTGGTCCCCCCCACCCCAAAAAAGCCTCATGTTTGTTAAACAAAATGTTGTAAAAAATAGAAAAAACCCAAGATACAGAAAGTCAGTGCTCCCTAACCATACACTACTAGTTTACGTCATATGTAAGACCAGAAGTATAAGAAATCATAAGTCAAAGCCTACTCTTAACAAGTGTTCAGTTACCTGGGATATTTAGCGATATGTGTAATACCAAGTATTTGACAGCAGCACAGTAACAGTCTGACTTGGTATTGCCAACCGTGTCTAACAGCTTGTCTAACCGTGTAGTTAAACAGTTGCTTGCAGGAAGTAACATAGGAAAGGTGTTTTAACGTTACCTGGTTACATAAAACAGTGATTTACAAAAAACTCATATACCAAACAATATTCTAAATAAATAGTTCATCTTCATGACTATATACAGAGTCCCCATTACATTAGTTATCCAAGAACGGCATGTCTGTGTCCATGGGTGCTGGGGCAAGTTCACATAGATAGAACAGCGTGGCTTCGCTCGCTTCTGCCTCTGTCAGTGGCTCCAGCCGCACCAGTTTGCTCTGGGTGGGCTCAGGATCCAGGCTGCTCTCCAGGAGCTCGTCCACTTCTAGGGGTTTGTCAACAGAGGAAGGAGTTTCCGCTGCGGAGCTCCCACTCTCAACGGCGGAGCCTGGGTTCCCATCGAGGAATGCAAGGAGTGGAAACGCAGTGTACTGTATGAGCTGCTTATCTAAGGGGAAAAAAAAATCCCAAAACAATTATCAGTTCACACGCCTTTCTACGTGCAGAAGGGAAAAACAAAATCCAACCCACAGAATTTATTTAAAGAATAATTAATAAAAAACATTATAGGTGTTCATTTTAAATGAGTGATTAAAGAATTGTTACATTCATGCATAACATTATTTGTTCAGATTTTCCCGCAAAAACATCAGTTTCTCTGCACCTGGTGCAGTGCCAAAAACCTGAAAAGCAAATATAGTAAGTATTTTGTTTTGGTTAGTTGCTTACCAGCATGACAAAACCAGACAAAGAGCAAGTAACTGAGATGGTTTTTAGAACAATGCTTCTTCAACTGTTAAACTGTTTCAGCAAAACACCACAACTAACCTGATTTGGGCTTTGAAACTTGTGTTTCCTGTGAAGCTGCAGGACCAGCATTATTCTTGGTAGTTTCTATTCCCTTTGTCTCCATCTGGAAATGAAAGCAAAATCTTAAACACACACTTAAAGCCTTTTCCAATGCTGCTAGAACACAGCTGACCAACTATTAAAAAAAAAATACTAGATTTTTATTTGCGAAGGGATGCAGTGGTATCAGTTACCCATACTAATAGGCCTTGGCTGAGAAAATGTGAAATGGAAACACAGGCTTACTCAAGCAAGAACCAAAAACTAATGCTCATAAATGAGCAGGACAAATTCAAAGAGCTAGATCTTTGCTCTACTGCTTATTCTTGTGTTTCTTTTCCCACCAGACAATACAGATGAAACCATTCTTACAAAGCATGTACCGTGTTTTCAAGTACTAAAATCTTAAGAGGATACAAAAGTCAAGAGACTGGTACAATGTACAGTATTGGCCTCAAGGTAATACGAGTTTTACAGGACATTATTAATTAGTGTGCTTTTCCCTTTTCTGTTTAAAACCTAACAAACAGAATGAATTCAGCTGCAACCTTCCTATTCTCATGGAAGTCTTCAAAGCCAGAGCATGCAAAAAGCACTATTATACCAGTAAAGAAAACAGTAAAGGATGAATAAAGTTTGCATCTCTCACTACTGTGTACATTGAGCAATGGATTTAAGACTTACTTTGGTATTAGTGATATGATCTGTGGGATTCATCTGCACGGAGCTTGTAAAAAGCTGAACAAAACAAAACAAGTTTTAGGTATCTCGATGTTGCTATTAAGAATACAAGAACATCCCATCTGCATGAATAATCCTTGTACTTAATGTTTTCACCCTCTATCAGGATTAGAGTTTATTTACAGGTAGTTACCACTTTCGCAAAGAAAACCTAGCTTTGGAGCATAATGGTTTGGAATTCCATGAACCTCAGTCACAAAGAAAACAACTATATTACGTCTAACTTAGACTAACATGGTTTGCTGCAGTCTTAAAGTACCGATTCCTTCTTATGTTGTTGCACGGAGAATTCTGTGTACCATAAGGAAGAACACACCCCAATCAAGTTTGCAAGTGACACCAAACTGGAGGGAGTCATCAGTACGTGGGAGAGCAAAGCTGCTGTTATGAGGAATCTCAGCAAAGCGGGAGAGGGGCCAACAGGCACTCCCATCAGGTTCAACAGCCAAATGCATTTAGGACACAATAACCTCACGCACCGGCCCAGGTTAGGGAACAAACGGACAGGGAGCAGCTCCTCAGAGAGGGAACCTGGGAGTCATGGTAGACAACACCCTACCATGAGCCAGCGGCATGGCCTTGCTACAGGGAGGCATGCTCGGCTACAGGCAAAGCATAGCCAGGAGGTCACTGGAAGTGATTATTTCTCTCTGCCCAGCACCTGAGGCCACTTGTGGAAGAGTGTCCAGTTTTAGGCCTCCCAATACAAGAGTTTTCAAACTAGGGGGCATCTGGAGGGCCACAGATGTCTGGGGGCTTATGACATAGAAGAGGCTGAGGGAGCTTGGCTAATCTTGTCTGGAGAGGGCAGACAAGAGAGGGTAACTGTACTCTTCTACTGCCCCTAAAGAGGTATTACAGAGAAGACAAACTCCACAGAGGTGGACAAAGGACAAGAGGCAAGAGCTACAAGCTGCAGCAGGGAAAATTGTGACTGACATAAGGAAATTCTTCACAAAGAAGAGTCAAGCACTGGAACAGGCACCCGAGAGGCTGTGGAATCTCCCATCTTTGGAGATTTCAGAATTTGAGTCAACAAGGTCCTGAGCAACATGATCCAACTTTCAAGCTGGCCCTGCTTTGAGCAAGGGGGCTGGACTAGATGACATGCACAGGTCCCTTCCAACCTAGACCATTCTACTCGACATAAATCTGAAGAGAAATTGAGAACATATACATACTCCTTAGAAATAACCTGAAATAGCAGAGAAACTTGTAAAATAAATGCCAAGAGCCTTTTTAACCCCCGTTCATTGAGAAGACCACAGATGATGTGCTGGGCTATTTCAAAGCGAGAGTATTAATCTAATTGGTGTCTGAGTTCATGTAACAACAAATATAAGCATTATTTCATTAAGAAACCCATTCTTCAATCAAAAACTTAAGCATTCACTTGAGCAGTGGTGTAGCACTGAGAATTACACCAGTGCCCCAGAAACACATATTCACAAATATTTGTAACTTTCCTTTTTTAAAGGCAAGAAAGGCAAAAAAAAAAAAATCCGTTGTGTTTTAAATCTATTGTAAACAGTAACAACCCACACAAATATTTTCTGTAGTGTATTACCAAAATACTGAAAATAAACAGTGAAAATTACATCGACCAGGAGATCTGGATCTATGCTGAACTGTCGTCCTGACAACATAGCTTGGAAGTCCTCTAAACTGCAGTCGATACTATCAAGATAATCCAGAAGTTCAACTCTAGAAGACAAATAATATTTTATTGCTGTATCCCTTAACAAAAGGAAGAGAAATCCACAATTAAGCTTTACACAGATGTACTACATGCATCTAAAAATCTTCACCAGAACTAGAGTGAACTGAGTCTTTCATTAGAAACAACCTCTGGAAAAAAATGAAAACTTCTAGCCTCTTTAGAGGAGAACCCAAGTAAAGCAGACAGGTGCTCTGAACCAGATATCACATCAACATAACACCATGACATGACATCAGCAGAGATGCGATTCTTGCATCCAGGTAGCCTTAATGAGTCCCATCCACTTGTAAGAGCTACGCAGATAAATCCTGACAGTTTAAACAATGATATCCACAACATTACACTGTCAGATTATGCACCCCAACTCACTCGCTTCAAGATGAAAATCAGAGGTCCCATCTTAAAATATTTAAAATAGAAGGATCTTTAGAAACTGGCTAGAATAAAGGTGACCTATAGATTTAAAGTTCTTAATAGAAACTACTATTCAGTTCTTTTTACTTCAGTCAAACAATCAGTTCTAATACTTGAAAAAACAAAAGACCAGGCTACTCACTTTCCAAGAAGATTTATATTCTGTGAAATTACTCCATTCTCATTGAGTATGGAATCCATCATTGAGACCGGATCTTCTGCAGTTAAAGTTGACTGGTTATTCAGCTGTACAGCACTTGACATGAGTGGGCTTGTACTGTCACTGACAGGGCTGAGGGGATCATTAGCTGGGACAGCAACCGATTCTGTGCTTTTATCCCCTTGAATGACAGGGGCATATTCTTCTTCGTTATCATCTTCCACAATTACAATATCGGGAGAATGACTACAGCTGTAATATGAGACAAATGAATTAAAGCATTTCATACACACATTTAAATTGGTACTATTCCACAGGTTTAGTTACTTCTCATTTTAGTCAAGATACTATAAGGAAATAAACTTCCCTACTGCTTTTTAACACGAAACACAGCAAGATACTCTAAATATCTGTTTTCCATTGATATGGTGCTGTAATGCTCAATACAGTTAATGCAGCTCAGCTAGCAGACACTGTTGTGCTAGACCACAATAACAATTACTAAAAAGATATAGGAACACTGTATTTTTTGCATTAGAACAACTATAAGCTCGCATATAAATGTAGAGTATGTACGAAGTGGACCAAAGCATATGAGGCCATCAAACTAGACAGACAATATATATTTTGCATCTTTCCTGTTGAACAGAATCAACTCTGGAGCATCCATAACATAAAGGATCTCAGTCGACAGTGTTGTAGTTCATTAACCTTGTTATGTATACCAGGAAGGCAACCTAAGAACCAAGAAAGAGTCTCAAATAATTTGCTTTCACCCATATTCTGGTTTTCTTAAACCTTATGTAGCTGTTAGTTGTGCTGCCTCTCTATCACAGCCTTATCTTCATGAAACTTTTCTATCAGGGAATGCATTCCCAGACATCAGCTGAACAAGAACAATGGTACCAGTTCAAGTATAAGCTCGAAATACCTAAGTTTTATTCCTTGAGGCATAATACAGGCCGAATCAATACAATGCAACTCAGGAAGAGAGTTGCATCTCAATCCCTGGACCAAGTTTCAACTGCTCATAGCTGAAAGATGAACTACTTCTATAGCGCTAAGTACAGACAGGAAGGAACATAGTCACAAACACTTGTGACTGAAAAAAACCCCTGAAATTAACTGGCTTAAAGTTCAAAGACCACACCAACACTTGACAAACAGAACATGCAAATTATTCTCCATAAAAATCTGTAAAAACAATGGAAGTCATTCCTGTGTGTATTCATAACCAAAAGTAAGAAGACATCACTTACTCTGTCTTTGGACAAGTAGTGTATTTAACAAGAGTGCAATAATACAGATTGCTTCTCACTAGTTTTTATCCTCCGCATATTAAAACTCCAACAGCCAATTAATAATTTGGAACAAATCCAGAGGTCAATTAATCAGAACCTAGTGTGAATTCACAGATAAGGCTTCTATATGTGCAGGAGTACTGAATAATTCTGACTACTTCATTGAAAAAAAAAAAAAAATCTAAAACATCTGAATTATTGCACATTATAGAACACTGAAAGCCAATTATCTACATAGACTTCTAGAGACTTCTTACTTGGAAGAATCTGAAGTGGTATCTTCATTTGCTTCTGGTGTAATGGGAAGATTTTCTTCATCACCCATGGCATTTTCTTCATCACCCACATCCTCAGTGACATCATAAATAATGATGTCATCTGAAATCTGTTCCCTTTGTTTTAAGCCCTCATTTCTGTTGAGAGGTACCTGAGAATTATTTCAAAAAGAGTCAGGGGACAGAAGGACAATGAGCTTCAGCATTCTGACAGTTATCACTGTATCTTACAATGGTTCAATTCTAAAAGAGGTGTAAAACCTTTCCTACACCTTGGAGATTACAAGCTATTTCTATAGATCTACATTTAATAGAAAAAAACATACAAATAAATGAACTAGCTGGAGAATAGCACCTACAGAAAAAAACGTTTGGCAAATACTACATGCATAGAAACAAAAATATACTAGCACTGTCAGCAAAAGCAACAGAAAAGCTGCGATGACAGGACTACACAAGAACTAAAAATATTAGCACTCATTCTAATGATTTCCCACCAACCATTATTTGGACAGCAGAAAATAACTTTCAGTGGCGTGACACATTCAAATGGCACAGGAACTTGACGTGATTTTGTTGGGTTGGATGCTGCCTTGCAGAGCAACATGCTGGATCCTTGTCCCTGTACGGGGCTAGGGGCACCCAACTCCCAGAGATAACAACACAATATACATATGCTATTTCTAACAGCACTATTATTAAAAGCAAACTGCTTTCAGTAGGATCACGTCAAGCTGTATTTAATACATGGTTAACTGCCTTATACATGCTTATACTGAAAAATGAATGGCGATTATCAACACACTTCACTTCTGAAGGGAAGACAACATGGCATATCACTTCTAAAAGTTGATAGCTCTCAGTACACAGCTATGTTTTATTCCCCATAAGACAAGCTACTTGATCCGTCTGCCCCCCCTCCACTCCTTCCTTCAGCATAACAAAGAATACACATGAAAGAAAACTTACATGGTGGTTACTGTCAGCTGGTTCTTTCACAATTTGTTGAAATACATTCGACTTTGTAGGTCCATTAGTGTTCAGAAGTAGAGGCCTAAATCAGAAAGAGTAAAGGAAGAAAGACGTCTCAAAACTAATTCTTTGGTTTTAGTCAATAAAACATGTCAGTATACTGTCTGAACAGCAAGTTTTCAAGACCATATTTACCTCTTGCGTTTTAGGCTCACTAGTTGGTTATTCTGCACCAAGGTAACAATAAATTGTACAATCTATAAGGAAAAGAACACTATTGTTAGCCGCTCTACTCTGTAACTGTTTCTCTCAGAGTGTTGAGATACCTTATAGCAGAAGACTTCAATAATAAAATCTATACATAAACAGCAGATCACTTATTTTGTGTAGTAACTCTCATACAGAACTGTTCAGAAAAGTTAAAAATCATGGTAGAATAGAAAACACTGCTGGTAATATCTAAAACAAATAGAGTTATTCAGTTGTCTGAGAAAGGTTTTTCACATAGCAGGCAGTAAGAGTAGACTTTTACACTACATCATACAGCATACAGAAGAACATCCAGTAACTCAAACTATTAGAAGAACTCTAATAAGCAATGACAGAAGGCACATAGGGATGTTGACTGTATACGTAACCTGTATCTGTAAATACTAGTTCTGATGAAAGGCATTTTTGACAGATTCAGAAAAAATCGACATGTACACTTAACAGTATTCATCAGCTGCCTTTCCTTTTGAAATGTTAGACTTTCTTCCCTTATGTTTTAAATTTAAGGATTAAATGTATCTGGCTTGAACAAACTGGGAAAAAAAAAATCAGTAAGAGTCTCTGCTGCAAGGCTGCTTTCAGTGTTGCTATTTCTGTTACGTAAAAAAAAAAACAAAACAAAACAAAACTGTAAACTTTGGATTTACATCAGTTTGGGTAATCATAAATCTAACTGTTAAACTAAGCTAAGCTAACATATTATCAGTGGGTTCCACTCAATAATCTATTCTTCTGATAACTTCAGAAATATACAGTCAGTGGGTCAGTTAAGTGGGACAGTAGTGAATTTCCAGTACAGAACGTTGTAATTCTTGCAGTGAGAAAGAGTTTTGCCTGAGATCATCCAACACAGAATATGAGTCATCCAAATCCTGAAGTAATAAAAAAATGGATGGACCATTTTAAGGGTACCTTAATGAATGATGTATGATGTTCTTGAACCTCTTTCTTTGAAAATGTTTACAAGAGTTTGGCCTTATCTTCTGCTTATGCGGTGAAATACACTGAATGTTTCACAAAGATTTGTTCACCAAACACCACCCTGATGTTTTGTCTATTAAAAAGACATTTCACACATTACAAAAAAAAGAGTGAGGGCAAAGTAAGGTAACATGTGGCACAGTATTCCTAGTTCAGAAGCACCCACTCATTCACAGACAACACTTGAATGAAGCCTTACCTTCCGAATAACTTGCTGTTGTTGCAAGTGTTTTGCTCTCAGTTCTGCCACTTCCCTCCAAAGGGATTCATTCTCCCTGTTTGAAAAGGATTATTTTAAAACTTAGTTTGAGTTTTAAATCTTTACATTAATCATTTTTGTTAAAAATTAGTTGGCTTCATTAAAGCTCTTTGAAATGTGTTTTTAGATTGGGGGGGGAGGGGAAGTCACACAGCAGCCTTGGCAAATAATTACAAAATGGAGACCCAAACACAACAAATAGCCTGCAGAGAATTTCCAGCATCCTTAGGGGAAAAAAAAAAAAAAAAAATCCCAACTTTGGCAATACTTATTACACATACATTCAGCATTTAAAAATTAACTATTTTGTTGCATCCTCTCCCGTAACAAAGTTACCTTCCCTATTCCTTCTAGTAATTAAATTTAAAAAAAAAAAAAAAAAAAAAAAAAAATCAAGCATATAACCGGGCAGCAGCAAAGGACCGAACAGCCTAAGAATGCAGTTTCCTCTCACCACTAAAAACCAGAGTTCTTCATCAATACCAAGCCTGTTTGTCCTCCCTCACACACCTCTTGCTAGATGCAAGCTACCTGTCAGCAACAGTACATCCACCTTGAAAGCGTCTTTACAGAACAAGCTCTCAAGTCACACATGCAGCTGTAGGTCATCCTAACAGTTGCCTCTATTATCTCCAGTAAAGGGGCATGTTAGGTGCTAAAAAGTAATAGGAGCACAGCAGAGATGGCAGTTTTCATGAAACAGTGCCATTTTACAAACCTTGGTTGTTCCAGTACTCACAGGAGTCCAGTTACTGAGACAGTATAAGAACTGCTGTAAAGTTGCCCTTGTTATCGCATCCATGAACCTTGCTGTTTCCAACAGCATAAAGCATATTAAGAGGTAGATAATGAATACCGAAAGCTTCAATGAGTAAGGAAAGACAACATACCACCCTCCTCTCTTTTGCAGTTTAGTTTTCAACACAGATGCGTGCCAAAAAAGGAGGAAAATCTCACCACTGGTGTTTGGGTTTTTAGGAAACCTTAAGCAAAGTTTTCAGAAACAGCTGTTTATATGCAGTGTGATGAAGCTTATTACTCACTGCTCAAACTGCTCCTATGTCCAACATACAATTTAAGAGTACAGTTCCATCACAAATTCAACAACTGAGGTCAGGGATCCTGAACTTTCTCAATTTCTCACCCGCTTTATTAACATGTTTTGTAGGACTAGGTCTTCTGATTTAGCTCCAGTTTCCACCTCAATCGTTTTAAACTCATGGGACAACAATATGGATGTCAAAGACCAACCATTCTATCTTCTCATCTCTACAAACTGTCAGGTTGTTAGCAACTGGATGGCATTTCAGCGAAAGTCAGCCCTGCTCTGGGTAGGGGTTCGGACCTGACAGCCTTCTGAAGTTCCTTCCAACCCAAATTCGTCTATGATTTGGAAAGGGTGAATATGAACATTTTTACTCTAGACTGGCCAGATTCTAATAAAGACTCTTCCTAGACAAAATAAGTTTGCCTCCGAATATTCTACCACTCAAGTAATTAGAACTGAAGACTAGAAATGACAGCATTTACTTCTTAAAACTTGAACTAATCAGTGACCTCTGCCACAGAGGTACACAATCATTTACGTTCTCAACATAAGTTAAGGAGTCCTGAGACAGAGTTACTGTTGAGGTGCTGTGACTTAGTGCACGACTTTATGCTCATATATCCTGTCTGTATCTACATACTCTAAAGGATTAAGTAATTTGTGACACACGTCTCTCTCATCGTTGACAATAAATCGTAATTACTAAACAGGTAATAATGCAATTCTAAAAATACTCTATTTACATTTGGATTTTAGATTCTGTACCTCTGTTGCTGAGATAACTAATGAATTTCCAAATTAGTTTTCTAAACATATTTTCATAGGCATTAACTCTTCTGCAATTTTTAGCAGTGGGGGAATGAAGAAAACAACAGGAAAATAAAAAGCAATGAGCAAAGACATTAACTGCAGTAAGAAAGTATTATAAGCCATTTGCACAAACCAAAGTCTGCCTCAAACTAAACACAGTAACTACTTCAAACTTGAAGACATAAAACAGCATACTTTACGCTAAGAGCCGAGTTGAATATTCAGCCTCAGCAGCATTATTGGAACTATTATTAAAGGTGTTATTTAATTGCCCACTACTAGACAGTACTTCAAACACCAACATTGCCTATTACTTTTAGCCATATCAGAATATTCAATTTTTAATGCAATTCTTTTATTGAAATTTATTTTCCTAAAGCAATATTTAAAGTTAGGCAATAAGAAATCAAGAGACACCTAAAATTAGGTCTTTGTCCAATATCTATTATCAGAATTACTCAATTTTAGGGATCAGTTGCTGATGGAGCAACTTACCTCTTCAAAGCAGACAATCGAGATTCAATAGTCTCTTGTTTAATTTGCACCTTTTGAGCACTACTTATTATTTTGGAGAGGTCTTCCTGACGTATCTTGTTTTCTTCAGGTCTTGAAGAAGAAACCTTTAAAAGATTAGAATCCAGAAACAACACTTTCCTTTACTCATTGTTAAATATTATTTTTGTTTGGTAATCAAGTATATTTTCTTCTAGTGTTGATAAACTATGCATTTAAGTTAATAATAAACCAAGCATCAAATAAAAACCACATAAACACACAGAAATGTCCTCTTACAGCTGTCACCACATTAACTTTAGTTGTTACAAACATTTGTGTACATTAAGAGAATGCCTGAAGAATATGAAGTGCTCTACTTCATCCTAACTGCTTCGCAATAACCCAATGCTAATAAGTACATCCCTCTCACCACGGTTTAACTTGCTGTATTTCTATTTGATATCTACATTCACCTGACTCACAGTAACAGCAGAGCACATTTCAGAATCACACTTAGCAGCATAACCAACATGTTTATAGGTTTGCCCCCTCTTCTCTTTGGTGGAAAGTTTAATGCTTACAGTAGCTTTGTTCTGAAACAAGCTACATAAACAAGCAAATTGTTATATTACTGATTGTAAAGTCAAAGCATGCCCTGCACTTCTAATACGCATTTGCAAAATGTCATATGTGCATAACTCGCTCATTTTTGCCACCTGTGAAACTTACTATAATGACAGCAAAGCAGGTTAGATAAAGGAGCCTAGTCGAGTCCCCCAAAATATCTTTAAACAAGTCAAGATATACATGAAAGCAGAGCAGTTTGCTTACTTATTTGCACTCACAATCCTGCAATTAAACTTGACAAGAACTTTGCTATTCATTCATTCTTACTAGTACAGGTTTTCCACATACTGAGTTTTCACTAACCTTCCTTTTAATGTGTTCCAACAAGTCCTCCCGGCCCTGCTTAAAATAYGGGTGCTGAAACTCTACTGGACCATCTCGCTCCAGTTTGACAATCCCAGAATCAACATGGACAACTTTACGGAAGCCATCTTTAAAAAAAGAAACAGAAAAAGAAAAAAACAAAACCCTCTCAAAACCCATATTAAGAAATTCAAACTATGCTATTCCAACTATCCTGATATCAGTTTTGAGGATGAGACAGTATCCTAGTTGCAGAGAACGCAGGGCCACTGCTCAAAGGAAGTTGCCTATAACTAAACACGTACAGGATCTAGATCTATGCTAGAAAGCAAAAACCCAAGAACTTACACATGTTTAACTGCCTGACAAAGCTTGCCATGTTGTTGTGCTTGAAGTACTTGGGGAGAATCTCTTTTGCGAATCTCTGTTCATCCAACACCAAGAAACTCTGGCCATTCTAAAACGAGAGAGACACATTAAGCTACTTAAAGACCATTGTAGAAAACACGCTGGGCTTTTAGAATTAATCACCAGATAGGAATGTTTCCTTTGTGCATGCAGTACGTAACCGATCTGCTTGGCTACAATTTTCCACAACAAAAAGTGTACAAACCCTGCAGCTGCAAAGCAACAGAATATTATCAATATACATTGCTATCCATATCTGAAGGGGAACACCTCTATTGTTGCTCACTGCTTCCTCAAGAAATGAATTAATTGTTTACCAACAATTACCACAGTTTCACCACAGGACAATACCATCAGTTTTGTATGTAGCTTCAAAGTATTGGGAAGGAATCTAACAAAGACACTGCGCAAAGGAAAAAACCCAACAACCAGCTGAGAGTCCCTTCTGCTTTCCAGTATAAAAGCATGATTAGTTTGATAAGACTTGTAGAGCAGATGGAGCTGTCAAAGAGCTGAGGGTGTCCACTGGGTTTTGGAGTTACCAAAAAGGTAACCACCCGAGGCAATATCCCCCTCCTCCTGGGATGCCAATTGCAAGGGAGGACTGATCTTTTATTTCATCCACAGGCTTTGACTAAAATAGAAGGCTCAGTTCTTTGTTCTTCAGTGACTGTGCTCCATTAACTAAAGGACAAATAATTGGCAGAATCCAAATTAGCTACTTCAAAATGGTTTAGGTTTTGTCGGTACATCCACAGTACTCTCACCTGTATTGAATGAGAAGCCTATCATCTTCGACAAATGTCAACACTGATACTGCATCTTCTTAGAAGCCCTTTAGTTCAACGAGTCACATGTGTTTCTTACCCCCAAATGCCAGCAGTTCTATGATCCCAAGAAGGGTGAAGAGCCAACCATGATACCATGTGAAGATCCTTGCCCAAGAGCTTGTTTCTGACAAACCAGCAAGGATTGTCAGAAACAGGATTTATAAATGGCTCACCATTGGATGAGTTAGGAGCTTAAGACTCAGAGGAGGGTAGGAAGATGAAAACTTCCCAGTAATGCCGGCCTACCTACCTCCTGCTGAGAATCAGTCAACGGAAGGGAAAGGGGAAGCAAAGGAAAAGGCGGGAACAGATCATTTTAGCAATGCATTAATGAAACTCACCAGCTGAAGGTACTCAAACAAGCGGCACTACAGTGACCTGTGACACCAACAGACAGCCTTCATGCGGCACCTCACTTTATTGTCACTTTGACATTGTTCAGGCCTAGCGCAGAACAATCTGGGAAACACATCTACTAGTTCTTGTTGCCCTGGCAGTCGTTTACAGCAAAGCTGTACAGACGTTAAGGCCTGACTTGAACTCGCTGAAGCATTACCACATCGCTAAATACAGTTTTCAAGTCCTAGTGTTACTGACTGCAGCATACAGCAATCTTTCAAATACTTCATTTGGTACTCTTGTATGTTTCCACGTGGCTTCACTGAGATAAGTATGCAGGGAGACAAAATTTGGCTGTTCAGTTCCAGATGGTGTTTATCCTTACAGTGTAAGGATATGGATTTGTATAGGAGGACAGTGAAATATTATAGTAACTGGACTCTTCCTCCCCTGTTACACTTGGTATGCTTTCTACATCCAGTAATATTGACACAGCGTATTTTTAAAAGATGTCATCACTTGTGTACCAAGTGATCCCAATACCTTCCCCCACACAAGAACCGCTGGATGCTGATAATATCAACTGGGATTAGTGGATCTTCCTTCCACAAACAGCCTTGCAGAATCTCAAACAATTAGTCTTTATTTTTCATTAAGAAAATAATACAAGGATACCTAATAATAGCCATGGTGTGCTTACTTGAGATAAACATAAGCAATGAATTTGGAAAGTCTCCATTAAAAGCGTAAGGTGGCAAAAATGGCACTTCTTAAGCTAGACAACATCTGAATCTTCATATAGCCCTTAGCACCTCTCTTCCAGAAAAAAAGAAAAAAAACAATTAGAAGGAAAAGCTGCCATAATCTACTGAGTCTACCTGCTTCCTTCTTCAGGAAGTTTTGGCTGAAGTTACTGGTAACTCACTATCAGTAAAATGTTTAAGAAGACATTTCATCACTGCTTGAGCATTTAAAATAAATTCAGCTGAGAGCTGCCATCTCAACACCACTTGAAGATGTGGATACAGTTTAAGAACAGGATTTTTTAAATATAAATGATTTAAAAAACATCTAAGATATAGAGAAAATTAAGTTATTATTAAAAAAAACTGCTTGGCATTTATCTCAAGAGTTAACAATGCTTACTGCAGCAAACTTGCCAGCCATTCATTACATTGTAAGAAGGTGGTTACTTCCTGCCTTCCAATATTTTCAGATACTTATAAACTTTGTGCTCTGATAATGCTTTTTTATTATTCACTACAACAGCCTGCCTTTGAATATAAAGGATTCAAGATGAAAGGACATCCAACTCAGGTTTTCCATTTTTTTTAAAAACAATCAAAGTAGGTGTGTATCAACACGACCACTGTACACGTTTAACCTGCAGTTCCCAGGAAAGGGACTTCAGTCACCGAAATAAACAGAGGCAGATCAACACTTGTGTCCCCCCATCACTACCGATGGGTACCCAATTTGACTTTCTCCAGAGAGGTGCCCGTGATCCATCACCTCCACGCCGCTCCCCAGCACACCCGTCCCTGCACTCGACCGGGGGTGGTGGTTTTGGGGGGCGGGCGGTGCCCGCTCCAGCAGGTGGACGCGGAACCCGGGAAGGCGCCACCCGAGCGCAACAGTTGTCGGCCCCACGTGGCCGCCCGCCCCCACGTGGCCGCCCGCCCGCCGGCAGCACACCGCGGCGCGGCAGCCCCCGACCCCGCCCCGCCGGACCCGGATCGGTGCCGCACGGGGGAAGAGCGGTCCTGTTTGTTTCGCGCAGGGGAGACGCAAACACCCCGATTTCCCCATCGTCTTTCACCGCGGAGCAGGACGCTGTCACGCAGCCCCCGGCTCACCGAAGGCGAGCCCTGCTATTTACGAACCCACCAACCCGCGGTGGAAAATCCCACCGCGGCTCTGCGTTTCCCGTGCTACGGCTTAGTAAAACCTGCGTGTCAGCGCACCGCAAAACCCAACCGCTCTCGGATCCCTGCCCTCCCTTCCGCAAGCTCAGGGGCGCCCGTCGACCGCCTCCCGGGGAAGACCCCAGCCTGCTCAGTCGGGGCCGGCAAACGGGCCCCCCACCGACAGCGGCACGGGACGCGCCCCCCTGGCGGGCACTGGCGCTCGTACTCCCCAGGTACCCGCAGCCGCGGTTGAGGGCCGGCGAGGCGAACCGGCCTCTCCCCTGCGGCCCCGCCCGGGCTGGGAGAGCTGCGACGGCCCTGAGCCCCGCGGCGCAGAAGAAGCCCAGAGCAGCCGCCCGGCGGCTCGGCTGGGGGGCGCTCCCCCGGGTCGGCCGAGGGGAGCCCGACCGAGCCAAGCGGGCGTGCCCGGTTTTTCCGCCCTCCCCACGCGCGCCGCGGCCCATGGCTCCCCATCACCGCCACGACGGCCGGCCCCAGCCCCGCGCAGTAGGGCCGGTCCGGTCCCGCCCGGCCGCCCCCCCCCAGCAAGAGCCATCGCGGGC
>JAYKAV010000988.1:627626-639397 GCA_035582835.1 Phoebastria nigripes | reverse complement strand
AAAAAAAAAAACCAAACCAAAAACAAAAAAAGATCTGACTTCCAAGTTTTCAAGTTCCTCAGTTTGATGACATTTTCAATGAAAGTAAGTAAAAAATTTTTCAGGTTTTTCAAAGCTAGTTGAAACAGTCTCTTCTGCTGCCAGTTATCTCTCAGCAGTCTGCTCTCACCTGTGACTGGGATCCAAGGAGGGCAGCAGAACAGGTTGGCAAGGTCTCAGCAGCAACTTACAGGTGCAGAGAATGTGCCTTTTTAAAGACTATCCAATCTGACCTTTTCAGAAAGGTCTAGTAGAAAGGTAGAAAAGAAAATACTAGTAGAATACTAGTTTCTTTCTAGTAGAAAGAAATAGCTAGTCAGCTGAAAAACATGGGCACACATAGCATGGTAAATCATTATATACATGATCTAAGAAAAAGAACATACAATAAGCATATGCACAACAGAAACCCTCTAGAAAAAAAAGTCAGGCAGTCCCAAGGAGACCTCTCTCCAAGGCAAGTTGTGTTTAGACTTCAGACCTATTGGCTACAGAGACTCTGAAAAGAAACAGATTTAAATCAAAAGGATATTTCTAGAAAAATAGTTAGCCTAATGAATGGTAAAATGCAATAAAATTAATTTCTTTCCATACTCTACCAAGTATTTTGCAAAACTTAATCACAAACTTAATTGCAAATAATTTTTAAGAAATTGTTCTATGGAACTAAAACTAGTATTTTCACAACAAATCCTCATCGATTGACAGTGTTACTGATGTTTTATTTTTTTGAGAGTTCTCAAAAAAGTCTCAAAGAATCAAGCTCAGCTTGATCTGCTTCAGTTTGCAGTGAGAATAAAGCACAATGGCACAGGAAAAAAATTGAGGGCCTGCAGGAAAATGCATTTAAGTATTTCCATTTGAAGCTGTATATCACACAGCTTCTCTTTCCTCATAGCATTAGCAGGCTACAACAGCCTGTAACAAACTTGTTGACTGACATTCACTAGATCATTCCCGAGAAGAGAAGTCACAGTTACTAAGTTTATGGCTTAGCTTCTCAGGGTCAGTATTTGGAATGGTAGAACTTAAAAGAATGCCTTTTAAATTTAAGCACAAGTTTACAGTGATTGTCCCAAGTAATTTTTCATCCTGACACGCATGCAGCAAGCTTCTACCAGGTTCCGTTTATCTAGCTACAAATGCTAGATAAGCAGAGAGAACACAGTTGTGATTTAATATGGGCACAGTATTGCTCTCCATCTTATATTTTTTGTTTACAACATACATTTGAAAATAGGAGTTGACTTGCAGAATTGTTGGACAATATTTCAAATTGTGCTTGTAAACGTTGAATTATTTCAAAAGGTAAAATGCTGTATCGGTATCTTTTGCTCAGACAGAAGTGGAACCATGCACTTAATTTTTTGCATTTCACTAGTAGATTGAACATCATCTTGGTGAGAAAGACCATTGTGTAACTTGATTTCCAACATCTTACAGTTGAGGGAAGTCTTTTAACCTTTCTTGCTAAACCTCAGTTCAGGAAAAAAGTTTTCTTCTAAAGCCTTAAGGCTTAAGAATGGAAGTTATTAATCTAATACTTAGCATAAAATGTTAGCGATGTACAACTCAAGTAACCCTTCAATTAGTTTTTTAGTATCTTACAAGGTCTGAGCACAAGGTAATTGCTTGCCTATGTTCATAAAGCTTCCTGTTACGTTATTTTACAAGTCAGCAATTGTAGAACTCACCAGTCTTTAACCCGGGGCTATTTTACTTCCCAGTATCTTCATGAGCAATGCTATCCATCATGTTTTTCCACCCTGTAGTAAACTTTTCCTCCATGCAGCTCGCAGAAATCTGGTAATTATTAGTTCTGAGACAGGTCAAGCAATTTTAAATCTTTCACAATACAGTTCTCACCCTCCCCCTCATCAGAAAAACATAACACTGTAAAACTTTTTGGGTATTGTGAAATGTTGGTAATTCAGAAAGAACAGATCTCTTCCCATATCCCTGAACTAACCCCTCGAGCCCCAGCAGATGCTGTTCCTCCCCAACCTCATTCCCCCTCCCTAGGACCCACAGTCCCTCCACATGCAGGAGTTCCAACTAAGACCTAGTGCTTGGGGACTAAGAGAGTGCTGCCAACAGGGAACATCTCATTTCCAGTGCTCTCTTTTTCTTAACAGCTTTCATAGAGATGCTATATAGGTAGCAGCACCTCAAATCTGGGCAGGAAGCCAAGGGAATAAAGCTAGATATCTGTTCATATCACTACCTATTTATTTTGACATCATGTATGCTTAGAATCACAGCCACCACTGGTCTCTTCCTCTCATGCTAGAGCAGCAGGCAAGTTCCGTACTCTCTTAAATGAGCTTTGGCCACTGATAATCCAGTTTTTATGTGGTTTAAGAAAAATAATTTGGGATGGGGACTCTTTGTTCTACAGCGTACTTACAAATAGAGGTCACAAAATCGTCCTCAGGTAACAATACTTTTCTGATATGAAYGTCACCTATCTTCTCTCACTTCCTATTTTCTTCCACCATAGTGGAATATACAGCAAGGGTCAGCAGCCAAGCTTTCTTTACAGGCTGTTGCTATGGCTCTTGTAAGTCTGAAATGCAATCTGTGTGAATTCCCGTTACATCAGACCCTGAGTAAAGCTTAAGCCAACTCCCCAAGGGATACCAGTCTATAGATTTTCCTTAAGACAAACAGCATGATGCAAAACAAGCAACTGAAAATGCCAAGGGAGCCAAAGGTAGGGTGACAGATTTCAAGGTGATAGTCTCCTCTTTTTGTGACCACTATTTGTCCTGACTGAAGTGGATGACATTTGAAGGTTCTGGCAATGATAAGGTAGTAAAGAACGACACAGTTGTCCTGTAACTCTCAGGCACACAATGATTTGTGTTTCAGATCCAGTTATCTTTATTGATTTGTCTATATAGATCCCTGTGAAAGCAAGAGACAAATCAGTCACTGAGCTTGCACATATGTTGCCCCTGGAACAAGCACAGAAGGCCACAAGTAAACCGTCCTGGAATGTCTGTAGTATCAAACACTGTGCACAGCGCTTCACAGCCAAATTTGATGCAAGCCTTCCATCTTTAAAAAAACATATTATGCCACTGAAAGTGTTCGTAGGAGTCCCAACTCTGCACATATTAGGGCCACTTTTAATTTAAGGAGATCCTAAGAGGCCTAGCTTTAAGTTAATCCTTCTGGAACCTGGGACAGCCTTTGAGATTTCTGTATTCATGATGAAACTGGCTAGAGTAGGCAAGGTAGATGAAATTTCAGAGAGCTTCTAAAGAGATTGTTCATCCAAAGCCAGTACCCTTTCAGTTAGTTTTATGCTGTCCTTGTGCATCTGATTCAAGTACTGTTGAGTTTTTCAGATGGCTAAGTGATTCATTTTCCTTCTCTTCTCCACATGCCCTGCAGGAAAAGCAGACGGCACAGCCAGCACACCGGATATCTAATAGACAATGATACAATAAAGACTGGCAGTAAGTTTTAAAATTAAGCTATGATAACTGTTCCCCGCAGTATATTTACAAATTAAGCTATGATAACTGAAACCCACTTCTGTTTATGATCAATGGCTTTTTTTCTTGAAAGGAAAATTCAGACCTACATTCATATTTATTACTAACCCTTCAAAGTAGCTTGCTATAGAAATGGCACAGAAATGGTATCCATCTCTTATCTGCTTATATATGAGGAATACTTGGTTTAGGCTTTTCCCAGTTATACAAGATCTTCTGTACTCCATGAAAATTCTCAGTGTATCTTAAAAGACTATTTTCTCATACTATGAGGAAAAGAGTTACAAACTTGAAAAAGGTATATTTTAAACAAGCTAAGATAGCATTCAATTAAATGCAGTCAGTTTCTTTAAAAAATCCAGTCTTAAGATGCTTGAAGCCATAAAAACACCACCTTTAAAAAGGAGACAAAAAAATGCAAGTCTAAACGCATTTCTTAACATGCCAAGAACAAGTTCCAAATTCAGGCCAGATTATCTGCTCTTCAGGGCTTTCTGCAAAGTTAACCTTTTTATTGAAGCTTTTGGAAGGATTGTAGATTTGGGAAAAAAGGGAAGGAGGCTTCATGTGCAGCATGTCTGGCAGAAAACTTTATACAAGTTTTAGAGCAGTTTGCTGTGGCCAGGTGTTGGTAATAGTGGAAGAACAGTTCCTATGGTAAAAAAACCCCTAAGCATATGTGCTCATTTGGTCATCCAAACTTAACACTGTTTTATTGCAAAATGAAAAGTAGATACAACAAATTGTTAGCACAATTTCCTCAAGATTTTGTTTCTTCAAGTAGGATTTCATAACACACTAGTTATGAACATTATGGCAATAAAGGGCTCATAAATCAAACCAAGTAAGGCATGAAAAGAAGTTTTATCTAACCTGAAGTTAGTTTAGCAAATGCATACTACATCAATGATTTAGTTATTCAAAGGCCTTCATTTCATGCTATTTCACATTCCAAACATTAGGACCTCCATAAAATAACTGTTCTGCCAGCTCAGTTCCAGAGCACGGGAAGGCTTTCTTCAAAGAACATCCCTTGCATTGGTTTACTCTTACCAAAAGCACAAAGCACAGTAGAAATTCTTCACAAAGTACCAGTGAGCAACTTTAACCACATATTTGACATGTAAAATTAACAATGTTCCTATGAAGTTTTAAAGTTAAGTTTATTTTCAAGAATAAATTGTATTAGATTAGTGCACTTATTAAGGCCAGAGATATGATTTGAATGGACAAAACACCTGCTCTGTGGTTGTGGTCATGTCATGTCTCCCCCCACGCTAATGGCCATTTAACAACTCTGTTCCACCTGTTTAAACTGGAAAACCCTCAGACTGAAAATAGAACAAACCAAACTGGTTAATCTCTATCTAATTTACCTGAATCTGAACAGGTGGAACTGCAATCTTCTGTGTCCCTGTCTAATCCACTGTTGTTCATTGCTTGTTCACATTCCTATAAGTTTTTATAAAGGCAAAAAAATAAAGATTACTTGATGTCCAAAAATATGACCTAAATTACTAGTTTTCCTGTATTGTGAGAGATACTAGGGAAAGTCATGACTTGCTGTAGTTTTCACAGGATTCTGCTATTCCCTTCCCAGTTTGGTTAAAACTGCTGCTGTAGCAGCCACACACCGCAGTTCAGTGGACAGCTGCTGACTGAAATGCTATCTATGCTGCCACTGCAATTGCAGCTGTCATCACCTTTGTTTAGTTAGTAAAATGTAATCAAGCTATTTTTGAATTTGCATCAATGTTTCTTCCTTGCTAGGCCGCATATTCCTCCCCACACAAATTGGCCATTATGTTGAGAGCGTACGTTAAAAAAACAAAACAAAACAAAACAAAAAAAAACAAAAAACAAAAAACCCAAAAAAAACCCAAAAACCCGCAACTGGTAGTCTTCTGTATTTTGCAGATGTAAGAACTAAATACAGACAAAGCATCTGGACTTCACAGTTCTGGCAGATTCTGTCTGTGGTTTGCACATGTTTGGTGCCTTATCCTGAAACTTTAGCGTAGTCTCAGCAATATATCACTTCCTCCTCTCCCCTCCTCTAGATAAGAGCTACAATCATATCCCAAAGTCACCTTCTTTAGGGACATAACAAATAACAATTTAAGATTTCTTTCATTTCCCTACTCACCATTAAAGGTCCTCCACTCAGTGCTGAGGAACTTGGCTCAGGCTATGGTGGTCTGTATTAGTGACAAATATTATGAACCAGAATCTGTACTCTAAAGCTGTATACTAAGTTCTTCTTTTACCAAGCCAGTCACACACAGAGAGGACCACTAGGACATTTAACTTGCAGATTTACTAGTTATATTACTAAAGAAGCCCCATAAAGATAAGCATCTTTTCTCCCCTGAAGAAACAAAGCTTTTTCCTCATGTTACTGTTCAGAAACTGCTGTCCTCTAGTTCTCTTCAGCCAGGTGCTGCTCCTTCAAAAACATAGAGAGAACACTGCAAGTAACTTCAGGACATAAAAGGCTGTAGTTTGGCAACATTTTCCCCTCCCTACCTCCCCCAACAATGCCATGTTATTCAATCCTTTCCACTCCCTCCCTGCTGTGCTACCTCCTGCACCATGCTGCAGTAACTATTATATATATATCCAAGGCAAACTGGATTAAGAAACACACAAAAAATCGTTCCTTAAACACCAGGGGGAGAGTAAGTTTTTAACCTGTATCAGTTCTATAATCCAGTTCAGGTAATTCAGATGCAAAAGCAGTTGCATCATGTCAAATGAAAGAATGGTCTAGGAGTGGAAGTGAAGAGCTAGGAAGCTTGAGTTAGGGCATATTATACTTTGAGATTCAATCCTCCCAGTGAAGGATTTATGAAGAGGGGTAGAGTACAATAAAAAGCAAGACAATTCTGTTTTCAAATACTTTAAATCATAGGATGAGGCATAGGTTAAATCATATTCCAAGTGCTTGGTATTTTCCTGATCAACACAGACAAGCGCCAAAGCAAAATTTGTGTCAACAAGAAAGTATTAAAAACAATATAGCCTTGAGTTATAAGAAATCTTTTTATGTAAATAAACAGCAGGCAGAAAAATACAGTATTTTTTCTTACTAGATGTTCTTGATTTTCGCAGCTTCTATTCCAATGTCTGAGTATCAATCTGTATTGGATGGATGTATTCTGGAAAGAGAAGGTAAACCTGGGTGTAAGGTGTGTGTGATAACACAATACATAATTTCAGCCATGAAAAAACCCATACTTTTAGACCAATTTTCTTCAAGTTTTTTTCCAACAGTGAAAACAAACGTAGGAGTTAAATCCCAACACACAGCAACTCTTCCTCCAGTTTTAGAAAACACCTTAAGTTGCAGAAAACATCAGGGATACTTTCTTTAGAGCGTACCCTTGCCCAGTCTTAAAATACCACTGGTATGCTGCCTTACTCTCACTTTCTTACATGCCTCCCCTACCATTTCCATGCATCTGTTCCGAGGCCAGAAGAAAGATTAATTTTTAAGAGATTTATCCAATCCCATAAATTGTCTCTTTAGCAAGCTTTTACACTTAAAAGATTTTCTGCCCTTTTAGCTTGCCAGTTTCCCTAACTTTTCAAAATCTTGGTTTGTCAAGATACTCTTTCCTAATAGTGAACTTGAACATTTTTATTGCAGTTTGTTTTATTCTGACCCTGACTAAAGCAGATCTCAGGCTTCGGAACTTCATTATACAGACTAGTTTCTTTCCACAACTATTCAGTAGAGTACTCCAAATCCAGCTGGCTTCAAAAATCTTCAAAAACAGTTGAAAATTTTATGATTACTGCTGTAGAAGCTTAAAAATGAGGACAATTAAAATGGTATTATAAAGCTAGGACTAAATCGTGTTTCCTGTATGCATTTCTATTGAAGCCTGTAGGAGATACCATGGAAGTAGTGTGAAAATATTGTTTGTGTAATAGTTTTAACACTATACTAAAAGCAAAACCAAACCACAAATGTACCCAAACATGCAGGCAGGGTAACCATCAGCAAAATACAGAAAAACAATGTTTCTCTATGCCTATAGACCTAAAATTACAAGTCTATTGATATTTCATTTAAAATTTACAAAAACTTTGTTAGATCTGTGGAGTTTCTCTGGAAAAAGGAAAAAAAAAAAAGAATATCTATAACCTGACAACAGCAGTTTGTAACTATGGCTAAATCAAGATGATGTAACTTGAAAAAATCACTCTTGTATTGTGTATGCAGTTGCCAGGTGACCACAAAACACAGAGCTCTCCTTTTGAAGGTTCAAAGGCAGGGAAGGCCACAAATCTGACATACGGGCTCTAACCACAGTTTGCACAGGATGACTTTCTGTGAAGTCTTTTTTTATCCTCATTGTGAGGAGGGATGTTTCTACTTAATATCCGTAGGACAGTGCTACCAAAACCAGCATCAGGTGTGTGACTGGTACCCCCTGCTCCTGACCCCTGGTAACRTGGGTAGCATAATTAACGCCATGGTATAAGACAAGCTGCCATTCTCTGTGACCAAGTAGGTCACGTATTCATTCCCTTTCCCTCATTATCAGGCCCTGAAGGTCCTGTGAGCCAAGTAGACAAACCAAACAGATGTCTTCTTCCCCTCCCTACCAGCCTCAAGGTTCCTGGGCGCCTGGCCGATTACTCCCTTCCTYGCTGGCCTTGAAGGTCCCAGGCACACAGCCAGCCAGGTACTGTTGATGATCCCATCACAGAACAGGGAAGCGTAACAGCACACAGAGCACTGTCTGTAAAATCAAGCAGCTACGAGTCCTAAGTGGGGAACCTGGACCAGAGCTGCTGCTGGACAGGGAGACCTGTGACCCCCCCGGTGACCAGGGACGCCTCCACGGTCGTCTGCTTCCTCTGAGGACTGAGGGAGTGACTCGTATTCTTTTATGTGATTTTCGAGTCTAGATTACGATTGTTACATTGATACAGCAAACCATGTATTAAGATTTGACCTGACCTGCAGAGGGTCCAGGTGATTAGAAATTATAAGTTAAGTTGTATTACAGATGCTGTATTGCGCTACTTATAAATTGTACTACATTGATTCTGCTTGTAGAAATCCTGTGCCATTCTAATCATAAATTCTGTGCTATACTAATCATAATATCCTGTTAAGAAAATAAAGCTTTAATTGTAACTACAGCTTAGTGCTGCCATCATTCTGCCAAGGATCCCTAAAAGAACCTGTCTGTCCCTTTAGTGTTGGGTGACACAGGTGTGGATACATCAGGACTGAACACATGAACTCAGTTTGCATGTATGCCATATATACCTCTACTAAACAGTAGGGATGCCCAAGTCTTACTGGAGACCTTTCTGATTGGGCCAGCCACCTACTTTCTCTCAGGCTCAGGGGGACTGTAGAGCAGTCACCTCCTGTATCACACACGTGCTGCAAGTTCAGCACCTTCCCCCAAATACCAGACTTACCGTTTCTGCATAGAAAGTGAACAAAATGTTTACCATACAACCAGCCTGAGAAGTTCCCCAGGAACACTGTTTCTACCATCAGCCCACAGTCAGCTCAGTTCTCCTGGAAAATACTGTTTTTGCTGTCAGCGTAGAGTAAAACAAAGGACCAAGAGACTTTCCTCTCTTCTCTGAAAGATGCAGCAGCACTCCGGAAAGGCTGCTGTCACCTCAGTAATGCACCAGTCCACATCCTGCCCCAAGCTGCCAAATCAGCTATGCTAACAGTTGAGCCTTCCAGATTTAGCGAGTGTTAGTTGTAGGACTCCAGCTTCTGACTCACCCTCACTGACAGGACAGCTGGAGAGGTTAAAGACATCCAACAAAGGCATTTTGAGTCACCCTACTACCTATAGTATAGAATCAGTGGGATCTTAGTCAGACCCGAGCCCTTTAAATACCCATTTGAGATAACTCACATAAGCTAGACACTGCTATACTTATTCACTAGCATGAGGGTTTGAAGAAAAGGCTGCATCACAGAGGAAATTAATATGAAGGGGGGTAGACAGACATGCTTTTACAAAAAAGTGTGATTAACCCACCAGATTTTGGATACTGACATGCCAGAAGTGGCATTTTATGCACAGGTATTTAAGACTTACTTTCTCAAGCATTCTGCCAAAGATGATCCAAACCTGGATACAATGCTYATTTCAGTGTTGAAGGGTTCTGACTTAATATCTGCCTTGCTGATCCAGATGAAGCAGCATCAGTTCTGCCTATTTCTTCTTCCTTGATGGAACCTAGGTTTGTGCCAGTGATATGATGGTTTCTGCTCATCCCTGAGCAGCTGTTGATGAGAACAATATGCCCGTTTACTAGTACAAAGCTGTCTATACTGACTCAAACACAGCACCGAATTCTCACCTCAAAACCTCTTCTACCCTGGGGAAAAATGAACTGTGTTAGAAAATGCTGATATTAAATACAAAAGTATTACTACATACAAGACTGTGGGTGTATGCTGCTCTACTATTTAGATACCGATCTAGATCTCGTAAAGAATACAGAGATATTGCTATGAATCAACTGTTTACTCAAGATTTTTTTTTTTTTTTGTAAAGTTACACATAGGCATTGACAGGCAACATTAATTTAACTACAGTGTTACTGAATGAAGCATGCCATATACTGACAACAAAAGATTTTAATTTTTTTTTTAAACAAAGAATAAAATTGTTGCTGCATAAACGAGTAAAGGACCAACTCTTAAACCCAAGGATTTATACTGCAGATGGCAGGAATCAGAGGTTGACAGGCACTGTGTATGCCTGGCCAGTTCTATTTACTATTTTAGCTCTTTTCTAAGGAGAAAGCTTCCTAGGGAAAGCTGTCAGAGCACTGGTAAAAATGGAAAGAACCATTATATCTAGCCCTACCACCTGTTTTCCCTTTTTCAGCTGTGGGATCACAAGATCTGGGGCTCTTGCTTAACAGCAGTTTAAGTTCAAGGCTCCACCAGAGCAAGCATTACTCCTAAAGTATGCTCAATAATACTGAGGAGCTCACTGTGAAAAATGAACTTGTAAACTGTAAGTTTATTAGTATTTTTAGATCAATAACGACTGAGGTGAAGCAAGAAGAGGTGGCAACCTCTGCTGCTTTGCAAATATACAGTGTTTTATACCACAACATCCCAAAATAATAYTTTGTTTTGGACGAGGATTATCCAATGAAAATCACCCACCTCTAAGAAAATATAACTTACTAGCTGAATTGTGTTTAACAGGTATGTATCCTCTTTTAGGCTCCTTCCTTTCGCAATGACTTGGAAAAAACACTCAGATTCTCCCCAAGTCTGGCAGAACTTGTTTTACACTGCCTGCCCTAATCACAAGTAATCTTTTGATCTTTCCTCTCCAAAAAACACTAGGCATTCTACAGGAGAAGATTTCAGATTTGCTCCCAAAGATGCTCTCAACAAATGTGACAAATGCTGATTTTAGATGAAAAGCTTCCAAATAAAATTTTAGTTAAAAAACAGAGGCTACTTGATTTTGGGGTGGTGGAATGCCAAATACACCACAAAATTTTATGTTTGATTTTTTTTTTGTTAATTACTTAACACATCAGTATCTTAGCACCATCATTCGATGCACTCTAAAAACATTTATAGGCAGATGGACTGCAAGGAATGTGAGCAAGGAAAGCCAGCTCATGCTGTAGGGAGGAACACATAGTTCTGGCATACTAAAAATAAAAAGAAAGCATTAACGCACCATATGCTGCGCAACAGCAAATAGCATTATTTAGAAGTGTTCCAATAAAAGCTAACGATAGCAAAAGTTCAGAYCTACTAAAAAAAACCAAAGGTGACTTAAGCCAGCCACACACTTCACTGCATAAAATAAACATGAGTTTTATCTAACAATTTAGATTCTTCCTTTTCACACAAACCTTAGGATAAGATACCCAGTTAAAGTTTTCCTTGTTAACAAAGTTACTAATCATGCCAGACAGGAGTCAAAATACAACTGGTGAAGCAAATTTTAGTTTGTACGCAGCCCATGACTATTTTTTCTTAAACGACTGACTTGTCTTGCACCTCAGTTGTAGTATCTTTCTATGGAGTAAGTTCTGTTTTAACTTCTGCATTGGTACTACTATGCAGATTCTCTCCCAAACTGTATGAGTGAAGCTGATACCAACTACAAAGGAATATTGAAGAGATATATGGTTCTTTGGTTGAAGTAATGCAGAGGGGTTAGGAATGCTTTATGAATAGACAAGCTGGACATTCAG
>JAYKAV010000988.1:431575-619280 GCA_035582835.1 Phoebastria nigripes | reverse complement strand
CTTTTACATATGTTAATGAGTTCCAGGAAATAGCATGAATATGTATACCTTGATTGCATATAACCCCCCCAGTTGAGTAATTTGGCACGCACACTGGGTGGAGCGATCCCCTGTGCGCCCAGTGCCGCAATAAAGAATGCCTGCTTTCTAAAACTCCAAATCGAGTTGTCTTGGTGTCAAAACACAAAAGAGGTCTTCCTATTGACTTATTTGGGTTTTTTGCTTTGTAGCAAAGTAGTTAAAGCATGGAATCAAAACAGGACACCTTTGCTCAACAGCTCTTTAACTCCAGCCCATCAGAAAACATGGAGGGAAATGCAAAAGACTTAATCCATATTAAAAAGCTTCAGTAAATTACCATTCTGCAGTTGAGCCTGTGAGGTAACCTGACATCAGCAAAAACACATGTCAAGGATTAAAACACTCTTAAGCATATTATAGAAAGGCACATTTAAAACAAAAGATGCATGGTTCAAGTTCATTAGATTTCACCTGACAGGTCTCAAGTATTACTGAACTGTCTGAAAGAGCTACAGTTGATTCAAAGCAGCAAAAAATGACTTCACATGTCTTTTTTTGTTCCAGATGATATATTTTATTAGCATCTCAGATGGACGTTTCAGAGTCCACAATGTGTGTTCATTCTGGTATACCCATATGCTGAATACTACTTAAATTCCCTTTTAAAAACTAACTGGAACATTTGTTCTTAATGCAACAGAGGAGTTGCACTAAGAATTGGCATTTGTACTCTCATCAGAATGGGAGCCAAAACAAAAACAACATTCCCACCTTAGACTAACACTGAACCCAAGCTGTCATTCTGAAGGCTTTGCTTTTGTACGTGGCAGAACTCCATTCACATTGAACAGCAAGAACTAAGATACATTTGTCTCTCACAGCTCATTCGGAGCAACTGTTGGACCACAATAGCTTACATCCACCGAACACTTTCCCCTCACCACTGCCTGCTCCTCCTTTAACTCCACTTCCAACACAAAYGGAAAACTCAAACAAACAAAAACCCCCAAGACTCACTTTTCAACTCATAACCTGCCAAGTGAAAAGGAATAATACCCTGAGAATCAGCAGGCCTGTAAGGAAGAAGTCTCCACAGAGACAGAAAAAGGGTCCCTTTTCTCACCCTTGTTTCTGTCAACATAAAGGACTGCTCCCAGCCCCCTCGTATCTGAATGGAGCTTTTAGAAGCTCCATTGCTTCTTCTTAACTCACGAGTAGAGTAGGCCAGACAGGGAAGGGGGGTGGCAAACTTTTTCAAGCAATCTCATTCTTCTTTTCCCTCATTCAAACATATGGAACGCCTACTAACCCTTCCCAACATACACTCCTGCCCCACATAATAGTCTCCTTTCTCCTACTACTTTACCCATTTTTCAGTTCAAAACCAGCTAACACAAACCACCTATGACCACAAGCTAGAACATGCTGAACCAACTGCCATGAACCAGAACAACTTCAGCCACAGCTGAAGGCAAACAGGAAACAAGGAGGAAGGATATTAGTTTGGCTTGCTTACAGCAAAGCTGTCCCCTCACTGTTACACAGAGACCAACAATGCTCAACTCCAAGATCAGTCTTTTTTCTTGCTTAGATAGACCTAAGAATTCTCGTACTGTTTTCCCCTTAAAATTAAATGCACCGCTCTTACTCTTCAGCCATCCTTTTCTTTGTCCGAGATGTGTCTGCTCCAACTCTTCATTGATCAAGGCCACCAACTCCAGCTTGAATTTTTTTTCTGCTTCCTGTCCCATCACACTGATTTTCCAAACTCTGAAAGAAAAAAAAAAAAGGGGCAACTCAGTGATTGCTTCTGGGCAAAAACACCTTTGCACTCTACCAAGCTGCCATTTTCTTTGAAATAATTAAATCTTTATTCAGTGTAAAACAAAATAAAAATAAAATTCAAAATTATATGGTTCTATTTAATTTATTACACAAGGAATTCCAAGTTAAGTTTAGGTTATTCAAAGAATGTGAGGAGGAGACTGCTACAGGCACAAACAATACGGGCTCTAAGTGTAGATATTACACAGGATATAAGGGATTTAAACTTCAGTCATTGATAACATGGATTTGTTGATCAACATCAACAAGGATCAAGAATATGCCTCCTAATACTGTATTTTCAAATTCAGAAATTTGATACATTGAATTTATCAAAATTCCTTTTCAAGAGAAAAGTGAATTTTCCATGACATTTTGATTATAATCACTACATTTAACTCAATCATTTTTGTCCTCTTAGTTGTTTAGTGTTTTTATGGGAACCTTTGTTGGCAAACTATCAACCTCATTATCCAAACAGCTTGAGCAGCAACAGCTTAACATCTGTCATGGAAAGGAACATGGTCCTCTGATGACTACAGCTGTGAGGCCACCAAGTTATTTTTCTACTCTTTCAGCAAGGCACATTATTTTTACACAGTCCCTCAAAACCCTCTCATCTCTAAAGGCTCCAAACTCCTTTCAATCAATACTTTAATTGTACCATGAGTTTTCAGTAAAGCAAGTTTTTCAAACTAATCCAGAAAACAGATCTGGCACTTTAAAATTCAGTAGGGAACTGAATGATCCCAGGTAACAATCCCAAGAACATAAAAAAAAAAAAAAAAGATGTTTTCATTTAAGTACATCCTATCCTTGCTTGCTAAATTACGGCCCCATACAACTAGTATGTAAAAGATTAAACTCAAGTTACACAGCATTCTCAGTATTTCAGGTAAAGCATTAAGTAGCATAGCTACTACTACTATACTACTCAATGTAGTATATCTTTCAGGAAGCGAGTATTTTCCAAATGAGTCTAATAAAAAAAGCTAACTCCTCAATTTCCACGTATTGAGATTACTGTACTAACGGTATAGTGCGACTACTAAAATATTTTTCTACCACTTTGAGATTCTTTGTCTCAAGACTGAACAAATGCCATTTCAACACTGCATGATATTAACTCGAATGCTTAAAAATAAACATTCTCAAGAACAGCAATTTAGAATGACCACATGGAGGTAGTAAGAATTACTGTCAGGTAAGGCATAATTTCAGAATGCCATGAAGAATATGCTTTTTTCAATCAGATATTGAAAAATACATATCAGAACACATTAGAACTGATCCAGTTAAGCTTTTTTTTTTTTAATTTAAAAAAACGCCAAAACATTAAGACTACCCCAAAACTGCACTGGTACTATGCAGAACGGGGCAAGAGCACTCTTACAGTGAGGTCCCAAAAGTTACTCCATACTTTTCAGCTGTATACATTCCTTACTGCTTTCATATAAAAATATTTACATCTCACATTGGTAATGAGAAAAACAAACACACTGTAAAAACTCCATTATCTGCATCAGTGTTGTTTTAAGACCACGAAAAGTGATGATGATTATTACCAAGCTAAAAAACTAGCGAGAGTTAGACCTCAGGGGAAAATGAAAAATCTCTAAGGGAATTCTTTATCTACACCCTTAGGAAGTGCTGAGTAGTACTGACTCTATACTAATTAACTACTATGCTCATTGTAATATCTATCCATAAGCTACAAATTCAAGTGTAGACTGAGTGTAGCTCCAGCTATGACAGAGCAAATACATGCTGAATACCACCAGTTACTCTAGAGAAGAGCTGTAAGTTCTTGGGGTTTGTGGTAGAACAGTTACTGGCTAAGAACACAGGAGGGAAAAAAGAAAAAAAAAAAAAGAAACATGAGAAATTTTATGGGAGTTTGAAGCCAGTTGTTTTCAACCAGTATTTCAAGTGTGTGGATCATGAATTACTTTTAAAGGACCTGCAAAAGATAGCTGGTAAAAACAAACCTAAATCTGCTAATATTGGAAGTGCTAGATGTGTATGTTCTTATCCATCACAAATTTTCCAGGAGTTCCATTCAGAAAGGGGCTTGAAACAGATTTAGACATACACTACAAACACTACAAAGTTTACTATGTTAAAAAAGGTCTGAAAAAGGTTTCTCTCATTTACAAGGACTTGTATAGAAGTATAAAATTTAAATTACTCAAATAGCTATGGAGCAAATCCATGATTTGTAATCAAAAGGCCTTTTCTTTAAGTAATCACTTATCTTCTCATGTGTATATTTTGCAAAGGGAATTAAAAAAACCCACTACTCTCACATTTAGATTACTTCAGGATCAAGAGAARAAGCATTTCCTGGACTGGATCTGACAAAGAGAGACTAAAATTCTGAGAGAAACCTATTTTAATGAGAGATAGCATTTTAATGACATAGATCAATGCAGAAAAACACCTGGGTCAGTTGTTTTCAGAAAGTTAAGTTTTACCATCTGTTTCACTTACTGCTTTTGTGGCAGGCGTAGAGTTTGACTATAAGACTGTAATGCAACATTTGGGGAGGCAGGGAGCATGAACTGGAGAACAGACCATTTGCCACTCTATAGTTATATAAAAAATAATCCTTCCTACATCAGCCTAACTCTAGATGTTCATTCATAATCAAGACAAGCAACACGTCAGAGTTATTGTTTGTAATCACAAGACAAAAACTCAGAACCATGATGTGGCATTAAGTATATTAAATTCCTCTTTCCTAAGATTAAGGATGCTCTAACTTCCAAAACAAAAAATAACTTGAAGACATTGTGAAGTGAAGGAAAAGTCAGAATACTGACATCCAGTGAACGTAAGGATAATCTACTGGTAACTGACCAAAATTCATTTAACGTATCATCTTCAAGAGCCATAATAAAAGCCTATAGTATTTGGAGAAGGCTGCAGCTAGAGGGATATCAAATACTTCCCCATTCTTCTATTAACTACTAAAAGTATCATAATTTTAATAACATTGAAAGCACATTGAAATCTGGCTTCTTCAGATAATCATTAGAAGACTTGCGGAATGTTCGTACGTTTTGCTAGAAAAGTGAATGCACACAGTTTATGAAAATTTATATATGTTGGGGCACTATGGCTATGTTTCCTGGTCTTAAAAAAAAAAAGAAGCCATTTTCTCAGTAACTAATTAGATCGCAGTAAAAAGAAAAATAATCAGCTTACATACTGGAAAGCCATTAGCCATTACGTTGCCAGCACAAAACTTTTTATTGCTAATGGAACAGATGTACTACAGGGATTGTTAACAGTATAAAAACCATCATGGCGAAGACCCATGGCAAAGGGGCCTCGCTGGCTCCATCATCTTGATCATTGTGGCTGCCTAGATAGATATGTCCTATTGATACTATTTATATACACACACACTCATTTATGGGAAGAGGAAAGACATTAAATATTCCACCTGAAATACCTCAGAGTAACGAGGTATAAGTAAGGAATTCCAAAGAGTAGTAATATAAGCCACTGCTAGATATTCTTATTTATTTAAACCAAAATAGTCTTAGAAGTCCATACAGCTGGCAATTACAGGTGGACACCAGTATACTCCTCAGTGTCAGAGGTACATAAGTTGGACATAATCACACAATTATAAAATATTTAAAGTTATTATGGTTTAGCATCACTCAGTAGCTATGGTTACTCACTGCCTCAACAGAGCTGTTGATGCCTCATTTGCTTCTGTTTAAGATCAATAACTTCCTTCCAAAGGGTTTTTACCCCCCAGAAAATTCAAGGGAAATATTTCAGTAGATCTTAAAAAAGCCCAACAGTGACAGAAGGGGAGGGGAAACTACGATTTTGTAAGTAACACTAATCTCCTCAAAACAATCACTGAATGCTTCCTTCATCATGAAGTAAAACCTATTTACATGAAAACAGAGAAGATCTATAGAGATAACACAGGGCAAACGAAGAGATCATTACTGACACATCCTAACACCTTATTAGTTAAACTGCTTTTGAGTTTAGTTATTATCTCAAGCAGGAAATACATCCTGCGTAAAGTAGGCATCATAAACAAGTTTCTAGTATCCTTCACTTAGTAACTGAAAGGCAACAAAAATGTCATCCCATGAAGCATTGTGTTGCTCAGGAACACAAATAAGTTTTAAAGCAAACAAACACGATATAGTGATAAATTACACATGCTTATACATGAAGCACGGATGACCTTTAGGTTCCCAGAATTATAAACCTGGGTCTCATTTATTAAAAACATGCACTAAAGTGATGTTGAAAGATGCCAGAGGCATTGCAAAGCGAAATTTTCCATTTCAGTTTAGAGAAATCAATTTTGTTTCACAATTTACTTAAAAAAAAAAAGATCACATTGATTAAAGAGGACTTCATCACATCTTGAATATAAAAACCCTMGACCTGAAAAGAAAAATGCATATGGCAAACAAGAGAGGAGGGAACTGGAAATAGTATACAGAAAAGCATGTTGGTCAGCCTCGGTAATGGTTGCCATGTTGTTGCATCATTAGATCACCAAGGGTGCAAGTCAGGCAATGTTTCTATGGATAGGTAATACCTTTTATTAGACTAACTAATATAGCTGGAGAAAAGACCTGATGTGCATCTGGGCACATAAGCCCTTTGAGGTCACCGTGTGACCAAAAGCTTGCCTGGCACCCTGTCCCATTATAAGCCAGTCTAATAAAAGAGAATTACCTCCCTCCACAAGCCTCATCTGATATATATTATTATACCACATGCAGCCTCTGCAAAGAGATGATAGTGAAAAACCAGGATTCTGGTTTAGCAAGAGTCATGTACCACCATAATCTCTCAAGACTGTTACAGCACCTCATCAAAATGTCATGAGCAGCAAAAAAGCTATGCCAGAGAAGCAAAAAGCCCTCATATACAGGAAGATAGCACATTCAGGGAACTCCCTAGATTGAAGGAGCAGCACCCTACTTGCTTATTTTAAGTCTGTAATGCAATGCTATGGAAAAAGGCAGCAGGAGGAAATTCAATCCCTGGGAACAGAGAAGAACTTAATTAYCACAGTGGTATTTATTAAAAGGAGTTCCTGTATTACGGGAGTGGTTTCTCTTAGAAAAAAGAAGCAACATGGGAAAGGAAGTTAGCCAAAAATCCATCCTGAATGGATGAAAAGAGACAGTACTTCACCTGGAGAAGCAGAGATTAAGCAAGTCCAGGCTAGTCACCTTGACAACCTCCTGAATTAGCTTTAAAGGTCAACTCTTCAAAAAAAGCACTCAAAAGCCCTGAAAAGGTCTCAGTGAGGTACCAGTCTTCAGCTGGCTCCTTGGCTTTCACCGCCAAGAATTCTCTCAGAAAAGCCTCAAGTTGCATAAGAACATGTTAGGCAATTTAAGTTTCCCAACTTTCTTTTACAATACAGGATTTAAACCTCTGCTTAAGAAATGCGTTCTCATAATACAATTGCACATCAGACATAACTGAGTAACTCTCCAACAAGTACAAGGCACTCCAGGCATACTACATTTCAGCCACCTTCAGGCATCTAAAAAGATGATGTCTAAGCTAATGACTCCAGATTCAGGAAGCCACGCACATCCAAAAGAAAATTCATCCCATACTAGAAGAAGGTGACTTAAGAGATCTAATTTTCAAACTAGAGTTCCTCAGTTTAGCAGATAGCTTATTTCTTCAATTGTCTACCCTGCTAGATAGTTGCCTAACTGCTCTTTACAGGAAATAATCTGTGGAACTCTTCCAGCTAGACACTAACATACTAGACACATGAACACAAAGAAAATTATTATTAATTTGGTGAGTACTAGGATCTTAAAGACATTATTTGGGAATCTGGTTCAACATTGTTAAAAAAATGACAGTGCTTTACGTAACACAGATGCAGTGGCCCAGCCTACAAAATGCAGTACATAGCAGGCTGTTGGCTACCACATTTCATTATCAGATCAGTCCAATCCCATTAAGCAGGCCCCTGTAACAACTGACAGATGTACAATTTCATAACTATTTGTGGAATAGTTTTCCACAATCAAGATTAAAACTGGAATGACTGTTTCCCAACACTACCCAAACAAAGAAGGATTTTGACTGTTGAGGATGGTGGTACAGAAAAGAAAACAAAAAACCTCCCACCCATAAACCAAGAAAGAACCCACATGCTCAGAGTCTTGATACATACCAGCTTTAGAAGGATTCGACATACTGTTTTAATGATTGAAGTGTGGACTCCATTATATCCTGTTTTCCTTGAACCTGATGAACAACTGCTAACACCTTGTTGACCTCCTCTGGATCACGCTTACCAATTTCTATACAAGGTAAAGGTCCCTAAAACAACCAAAATAGAACACTGAATAAAAGAGACAGTGAGAAAGAGACAAAATGACTGCTTAAGAAGTTCTTTTATTTAGCATTCCCGTCACATTCTCAAAAGGTTCATAGAAAGGAAAGAAGCATGTGTATGTGACTGGTACCCCCTGCTCCTGACCCCTGGTAACATGGGTAGCATAATTAACGCCATGGTATAAGACAAGCTGCCATTCTCTGTGACCAAGTAGGTCACGTATTCATTCCCTTTCCCTCATTATCAGGYCCTGAAGGTCCTGTGAGCCAAGTAGACAAACCAAACAGATGTCTTCTTCCCCTCCCTACCAGCCTCAAGGTTCCTGGGCGCCTGGCCGATTACTCCCTTCCTYGCTGGCCTTGAAGGTCCCAGGCACACAGCCAGCCAGGTACTGTTGATGACCCCATCACAGAACAGGGAAGCGTAACAGCACACAGAGCACTGTCTGTAAAATCAAGCAGCTACGAGTCCTAAGTGGGGAACCTGGACCAGAGCTGCTGCTGGACAGGGAGACCTGTGACCCCCCCGGTGACCAGGGACGCCTCCACGGTCGTCTGCTTCCTCTGAGGACTGAGGGAGTGACTCGTATTCTTTTATGTGATTTTCGAGTCTAGATTACGATTGTTACATTGATACAGCAAACCATGTATTAAGATTTGACCTGACCTGCAGAGGGTCCAGGTGATTAGAAATTATAAGTTAAGTTGTATTACAGATGCTGTATTGCGCTACTTATAAATTGTACTACATTGATTCTGCTTGTAGAAATCCTGTGCCATTCTAATCATAAATTCTGTGCTATACTAATCATAATATCCTGTTAAGAAAATAAAGCTTTAATTGTAACTACAGCTTAGTGCTGCCATCATTCTGCCAAGGATCCCTAAAAGAACCTGTCTGTCCCCTTAGTGTCGGGTGACAGAATAGGAGAAGGAAAATGAGGTTGAAGAACCAGAACAAGCAAGCTTGTGCACTTCTAACATTCACATTAACCGAAACGGGAGATTAAAATTCCAAAATGAGAGTGCTGTTTATACAGCTCTTTAGACACAGATGTTAGATTTGCAAGAATTGCCAGCATTTCAGGATCATACACAATTGTGCCTTCTGAGACAGTAGTTTGTGCCCTTGAGTCTTTTGACRTTTTTAACTGAAGATAACATATTAGGTTGCTCAACAGGAAAAGTTTTCTTGTACCACAGTGCAAATACTGAGGACTACAGAAGCTGTAGTCATACTGTCTGCGACCAGAATAACTTAATAGTAGCAATGCTAACTGATGCTCTCTAGCAACATTTGACAAAGGCCTCTCATACGTTAAAAGGTGAATATGACTAATCAAGAGTCCAAGACTAGCACGCACCCGTATCTGTGATTTGTGAGATATCCTAAGACTAAGTAGAATATTTAAAACCGACGAACAAACTCAGGATATTATTTCCTGGAAACATAAATTGAAGTTACTTACTTTCCTTTTTATGTTTGACAGCAACTTTTCCTATCCTTTTTTGAAAAAGGGATGTTGGTGCTTGCCAGAACCATATTGTTCTTGCTTAGCAAAGCCCAACTGTCCTGGTTCCAGCYGGGATAGAGTTAATTTTCTTCCTAGTAGCTGGTATAGTGCTGTGTTTTGGATTTAGTATAAGAATAATGTTGATAACACACTGATATTTTAGTTGTTGCTAAGTAGTGCTTACACAGAGTCAAGGCCTTTTCAGCTTCTCATGTTCTACCAACTGAGAAGGCTGGAGATGCACAAGAAGCTGGGAGGGGGCACAGCCAGGACAGCTGACACAAAATGGCGAACAGGATATTCCATACCATATGACATCATGCTCAGTATATAAACTAGGGGAAAGCTGGCCAGTGGACTRCTGCTCGGGGACTGGCTGGGCGTCGGTCAGTGGGTGGTGAGCAATTGCATCATGCATCACTTGCTTTGTATATTCTTTTTACTATTTTATTTTATTTCAATTATTAAACTGTCTTTATCTCAATCCACAAGTTTTCTCACTTTTACTCTTCCGATTCTCTCCCCCATCCCACCACAGGGGGAGTGAGCGAGCAGCTGTGTGGTGCCCAGTTGCCGGCTTAAACCACGATACCAACTCATATTGCATAACTTTATGAAAGCCATTTAAAATGAAAAACAAACACAAGGTTTGAGTTAAGTGGCATCTCTTTGTGTCCAAAAAAAAGGCAAAACAAAACAGTTAAGACTTGCATTAGCAAGGACAACAGTATGTTCAGCTGCCAAAACTGGACATGGATGTGGCCAAAGTTCTTAGGACCTTCTGTGAAAAAACAGACTGAAGTTTTTCCCCAAAATGGGACTGGGAGGTGGTGAGAAAAGGGGAAGGAGAGATTCAGAATTTGAAGGCCCTTTACAAATACTCTAAAGTTTAAATGATAATTGAAGTTTCCAAGTTTGGACAAAATCCCAGAGTGAAAAAAACCAAACACCTCCCACAACCAAACCCCATCCCCCCAAACCCCACAAAAGCATTCCCCCCATAAAACCTTTGGGCTATATTGTCAGCTTCCGTAAATAGATACTGCCCAGATGCTCAGTTCAAGTAAACTGCGCTACACATCTTGACAACCATTGAGAAACTACTATAAACACAAAGTCTCTAATACATAAAAGTTCTTCAGCGTAAGACTAAATAATTCAATCCTTAGAAAAGAACAACTCCCCCMCACACCCCTCCCCCAACCAGAAAACACAAACTTACACCTGAGGAACTGAAAAGGACAGCAGTTCACCGCAAAGAATATTATTTGGTGGCAGAAAACAGTAAGAGGAGAAAGTTAACAAAGGACTTGAAAGAGGAATATATGACAATTGTACTCTGCCAAAATCTGAAGAGCTTATATTAGGTAATGTGAACATACACATACGTTCTTTTTTTTTTACTTATTTTTTACTAAGTATGAATTTTTTTCGGTTTATCTTAAACTTTTTATAGCTGTTTCTGATGGCTGCCACTGAATTACCAAGCATAACAGATAAAATAATTTTTCCTGTTAAGCTAAGATGAATGTAAGAATTAAGGACAGAAGTAGTTGAGTGCAAAAAAACACACCCAAAGACTAAAAATTTGTTGCTGTCTTAGGACAACTAAAAATATTTATGAAACTTGTCACAATATTTGGAACAGTTTTTTTTCACTATGATGTGACAGACTGATTACTCAGACAATTTGTGCAAAAAGAAAATAGAAGGAATGACAGCAGGTTCTTGGAACGCATCTATAAAAAAGTAAAACAGTTTTGCTGGGTTGACTTGCCGCTTACATATTCATGAGATACTTCTAAATTTCACTCTAACCAACAAAGAGAAACTAGGTAGGAAAACTAAAGTGGAAGGAAACTGTGGTGAATGATCATAAAATGATGAAGTTACAATCTTGTTTAAGGGGAACACCAGGATAAAAACCAAGATAAAAATAAATTCAGAGAATTGATAAGACAGATCTCATCAGATGCAAAGTGACCTATAATGCATTAATAAATTAAACAGTAGATATGGTGTACCCTAAGTTAGGAAACACTACATTTTTCYGCAGAAAAATAAGAAGAACAATCATCTGATTGACAGGTTCACAACTCAAGCCTTAAGACCAAAGCAAGTACTTTTCAAACCAAGGATATGTATGCTTTAAGTACTGGGCTTTGAAGCTAAAAAGATTAATCCTGCCTTTGCTTCTAATCATCCCCTGCTGCTGTGCTCTGAGATACTACATTGGACAAGACAATCAAGCAGATATAATAAAGCTACAGCAAATCTGATAGAAATGCAACTAAGATGACCCAATATATTTTTAGGGCTATGGGAACAGACTTTTACAAATTCCAAAATCCCAAATTTCAGCATGCATGAGCTTAATCTTTACACAGGAAAAAAAAACAACTCAGAGGAACAGAGAGAAGCAGGGGAAGTAGCTAGGTGAAGGCTAACATATATGGAAGACAGGGTAGAAAGGACAGATTTTTAGTAACTCTTCATTAATAGAAATTATTTGAAATACCAAAGTAATATAAAATTTTAAATGATGCTAAGCAATTTACAAAATTGAGCTAATTATGTATTTTCATTCTTGCTCTGCACTTGTCAGAAAGCTTAGCACAGCTTTCGAAACATGTTGCACATCCTGCCAGTGAGCTAGTACTACAAATGCCCAGCATGGCACACCACTAATCCAACAACTTGGGCCTTTATTATATTTAATAAACATACTCTGTTTTCAGTCTTTCGAATAAGAACAGGTTTAGGCTTGTACATTTTAGTTTCTTAAAAAAAAAGTATCAATCACCATTCAATCCAATAGTCTTCCCATGCAATTGCATTCAATTTTTCATTCCTACCCCTTGGCTTACAGTTACATAGATATTACAAGCATCCCTTTCCCATGAAAAATTTCTCTTGGGGCAGGTCATCATTTCTTAAAAGACAAAAGCAAACTAATTCTCGCCTTTTCAATGTGGAGGTTAAATTACTAGGCTGTGCTTTCAGTCTTCTTGACATTATACTCCAATTCTAGACGATTACTTCCACTTCGATTTAGGGCTCCAATTGAGAATGATAGTGTAGAAGCACTGAGTGCTTTGGCTACGTTCCTTCTCATGCAAGACAGCCAGACAATAAATACTAGGGCATCCTCTTAGTCTAAGACTTATTCTAGGAACTGTTATGTACAGAAAGTGGAGGGAGTGCATAAAATTGAAGATGTTTTTTAAACTTAATCAGTAACGCAACCAAGTCATGATAAATGTACTTCAAGAACAAATCAAGTCAGTAAGCATATCAGTTAAGGCTTTTGTAGGAACTTCAGATTTTGTAATTCAGTTCAATCATTTTAAACCTTTACAGACATACTTACTACTATCACTAACCTTTTTATTGTTATGTCTTTTTAAGCATATTCTCACAGCAGAGTATTTAACTCAAAAAAGATATCCCAGCCACAGAGTGATAATTAACCTGGATCAGCTCCCTGACCCACTTCCCTGTGCAGCTGGCAGACCCTGGAAGGCAGTGCAGGGTCAAGAAAACATACATCAAGTCACTTCATTGCGACTCACCTGCCTGCTTCTCAGCTCATTAACAGCAACTGGCTGCAGGTCAGAGTGCTCTCAGGGGCTGGTTCTGTCACTAAGAGGAGCCAAGCAGGTTCTTGAGAGGTTAAGAGATGAAGCTTTAACTGATCCTATCATCACAAATAGCGAAATAACAGGAAAGTTAACTCCGGTCCCTGAAGCTCATTTGGGAGACATTGTTAAAAAAACAAAAACCCCAAACAAAAAAAACCCAACAAAACAAGAAAACAAAAGCAGCACCACCACCACCCCCCAAACAAAACAAAAAACCCACCCCCCACAGCCCCAAAACTACAAATAAACAAAAAATACACCTAGAAGGAGAAAGGAGTGACGGAATACAGATTCAGAGAGATGTCAATACAAAAAGGATATTCTAGGCAAGTTCTCCATCTCTCTTTAAAGAGAGGATTCACATTTATCCAGTGGATCTGTTACGGATCACAATGTTCTATACTTGTCATATTAGCTGTATATTACATGCTGCACTGAAACTACCACAACACCACATCAGACAAGAGCTTGTGAACACCACTAACTTGTAACAGACATCTTATTTAAAAGATGCACTGAGGGGCCCAAATACATTTCATTTACAGAATAAGCCACAAAATTAACATTTTAAAAGCTGAAAAGCTTTTACTGACTCAGGATTTCACAACCCTAGCATTTTAGTAACAAATGACAAATTATTTTTCACAACTCTTTCAGAACTGAAATTCCTGATTTCATTTATTTTAATAGAAAACTGTTAATATTATTCAGATCTACRCAATACTTCTGCCATCACACGGTGTGGTTTCTGGAATCAGAGTAACTCGATGGCAGCATTCTATGAAATACCTGTTGGTCAGAGAAGCCTTCATCAGCAGTTCACAACTAAACAGCCCCTTAAAAAAAAAGTCTAAATACTTTTGACTCTTCCCCTCCAGCACACTAAAGTCTGTAAAGACAAAGAAGATTGGCCCTTGTTTTTTAACTACCATCCTAACAGAAACAGTCTAACTAGCCAGTCTGACTTTTGAGTTCAAAGTGACAATTCTGAAAGTTACTGCATCAAATACACCCCACACAATCTAGCCATAGAATCTATCTAGTATACAGAGATACACTCCTCACTCATTCTGTCTCAAAAGACATCCAAATAGGAAATTCTCATACTTGACAGGTATTCTTTTTTTAATTATACAGAGAAGAATCAAAAGTCTCAAACCTTGACATCTAAAGCACCATAAAAAGCTCTCACGAGCAGTTATCGAGTTTCTTGGAGCATGAGCAGCAAGTCCTCTGTGTGAAGTCATGCTCAGTGAGCCATAGATTCAATACTATCCTAAAATAATAAATGCACAAACCCAATGTAATGTATTTAATYAACAAAACAGTGATAAACCACAGTGAGACTATTTACTGATACAGTTGTCACATTCCTGCCAGGCATGGATTAAAAAGTTGTTTTCAGCCAGGACTGTCAGTTCATCACTCAACAACCTATACATAACACAAACCGGGCTTCATGCAAGTAGAACTCCCACATCCTCTCATGAAGGCTACAGTCCTTCCCGAGAGGACCCTCAGCTGAGGCTSTCCATCCTGTTGCACTGTTCAAGTCACACATGATACAAAAAGAACTGTGCCTCACAAGCATACGAAGCCTCTTCCTCGTATCTCAAGTGAGCCAACCCACACATTTAACAGATCAAACAGAACCCACGCTCTTCTTGATAAGGCTTCTTACAAGGAGCTCCTCTGCAGGTTCCTGCTCTTCCTCTGTCCCCTTTACTTTGCCAAAATTCCTCTCCCAGACCCCAGTTTCACTTATCCATCCACCTGGGTTACAGGCAAGATGTGCTGCACCTGACTTGAAGGCACTGAGACACTGGGGGTCTGACCAGCATGCTCCGGATGACCACGCAGCTGACTACTGCCTCTTGCAACAGTTAAGCTGTTGAATTCCTTCCTTGTGTGGCACAAGTAATCTGTGACTTTTAGTGTCCTCATGGAAGAGAATTTTGTAAGATTTGGAGGACCCTCTCCCTTTTCAGGTGTCACAGGAGTGAAGAAACACACACACACACATTGCATAGACTTCATAAAGGCACAGGACCTTTACAGATCAGCTGTTATCCATGGCAGCCAGCAGAACTGATCAGCCACAGAAGCCTTTAATACTGTTGACCCTAAAGAAGTTCTGAAAAAAAAAAAATACCAGATTGAGAAAGACACAAATATCTACATTAAAAAGAGTACCAACTGCTGCATTTCATCCCTAGTACTTAAACCCAGATGTCTGGATTATAGTTGATTTGTCAAGACACAGCTGAAACCAACCAACTCCCCACCACCACCCACCAAATTGCCCRACTTCCATCTTTTCACTTAAAGAAATCACGCAAGAACACGCAGAGCCCTTTACTATTTAAGGCATTAGAAAACAGTATTTTATTTTTTTTAAAAAGAATCATCGATGTGGCATTGTTTATTACATAAACTGACATTTCACCTAAAGGTAAGCAGGAGCCTCAAAAAAAGACTGTCTTGATTCCATATTAATTAATTAATTTCTTTTAATGCTCTTTCACAAACAGAATAAAATCGACAAGATAGCATACATCTTTCCCAAGCTGTTTTTGTCAGCCTCAGTCAGCATCACTAGGTCATTGCCATTAACTACTCTCTGTGATGCCTTAAACTGTTCATTTATCCTGAGACACAGGAACGTACAGAATCCATAGCATTACCTGAAGACAGGCATTATTAAATACTGTAGTATTCTTGCACAGCCTTCCTTTCAAAAGTGGCTCTTTCTTGATTTGGGAAGACACGTTCTAGCTTCAAACCACAGCCAATCCTCACAGCAGGCTGGTTAAGTAAGGATTAACGCCAGGCCCTCCTACATCCATACCCAAACCACTGCGAAACGCTGCCAATTGTACCAACTCCGCCAGGCATCACCCGGGACCACTCTCGTGTCAGCCACAAGCAATCTCGACACAAGGCAGAAGACGACTTCATTACCAACACGGAGGTACCAGACAACCAGACTGGAGGTCCCAGCACGCTGCCCCACAGCTAAGCCTCACGCGGCCGCTACGTGACAGCGCGTCAAGCCCTCACCTGGCAGAGAGCCCCCCGCATCACCAAGAGTCATGAAAACCCCCCAGGCTGGCAGAAATAACAGTTTAGCTTGGGGCAGGGCAGAGAGGCCGAAGTCCCAGCTACCCCCGCACCAACCGGTGCCACCCGGGACGCAGTGGGGGAGGCGCAGCCGGACCGGCCGCCTGGGCCGAGCCTCCCTCACCTCACGGGGGCGCGGGGGAAGAGGCGCCGCCAACGGTCAGCCGCCCGCGGCGGGGAGCAGGGCGGGGGGCACCCCGCCGGCAGAGCCCCCGCTCCCCCCGGGCCGAGCCCTGCGCCCCGGCCGCGCCGCGCTCCCCGGCCGCGGCACTCGCTGCGCCCAGGCGCTGAACCCGCTGGATTGGGGAGCCCCCACCAGCGCCCGCAGCCCGCTGAGGAGCTGGGGCACGGCCCCCCGCCCTGCCTGACCGCGCCCCGGCGGCCTCCCGCACCATCGACGCCAGGCCGCGTAGCAGGGTAGAGTGCCGACAGCTCGACAACGCTCCTTCCCACCCCACACAAACGAGTAAAGCGGAAGGGGGCGGCAGACATATTGGACTGGGGCGGAAGTCCCGTGACACCGGCCGCCTCGCTCATTCCCGAGAGAAGGAAGGTGTTGCCCCTAAGCAAGATGGCGGAAAAGCGGCCGCGGGTGGCGGGAGCACCTCTCTTTGTTCGTCTGTGCTCGGATGGGTGTTTCCTCATCGCCGCCTGCTCGCAGGTGCATGCAATTGCTGCGGTTTCCTTAGTTTCCCATTGAAAGAAGCCCTCACTGGTACCCTTCCGAGCTGGCCATTTATTTTCAGTGTTACTGTGACCTGCCTGCCTGCCCCCTGTGGCGGGTGGCTTCTAGCGTGGCTGTCAGTTTGCCCCTTTTCTGTCTGCCCGTGTTTGTGGCTTGGGTGGCTCGTACCACCTCAGCATCTGTCCGTAAGGGTTCACTTGGTCGTAACAAAACAATGCAGGAAAATCCCGGAGGATGGCTGGCACAACGCTTCCGTCTTCGTTTGCTGCTCAGGGGAGGCTGCTGGCCAAGCTCCCCTCTGGTYTCGGTCGGCGAGGGGGCACGTGGCTGTGGGGCGGCCTGAGGCCGGTGAGGAGCTTGGAAGGAGCCCTCAGCCAGGCCCCCCTGGCACAGGGCCTCCACCCTCCACCCCCGAGGCCGACCCCCCAGCGGAGGGCCAGCAAGCTGCTCTGGTGTAGAAGAGTTTGGGGGCTGGGGGAAGCACCTGGTCTTCCAGCTTGCGTTGCACTGAGCCGTGGACAGACAGACCTGGTGGTGTCACCCGTCAGCGTCCTGCCATGCAGTGGAGCTAATACTCACATGTCTAGGCTGTGTTAAACATTTGTGAATGACGATGTTACAACCTCTGTGCTAAGAAAAGAGATGCACAATCCAGCTAGTGGGAAAACWGTCCATGCCACTGTTTTTCTGAATTTAAACGCTTTCATGTGGCAGAAAACGGCACCTGTATATAGCAATTGGGAGTTTCAGTCCTTAAATTTTATTTGGAAATGAGGATGCACCCTCTTTTGTTTTTGCAGAGCACAGCTGGTGGATGTGTCAATGGTGATGGTGAAGCAAGGAGAGCAATTCGACCGGATGACCTCCGTGCTTCTATGAATTAATTTTTCAGGATCAAGAATCCTGCTATCACATTCACATCTTTATTTAAATAAAATACATATTTCCTGGGGACTGGAAGAAATATTTAACTATCTAATGTGTGTTTTCCTGCTTAAGTCGATTGAGGAAAATGCTAGCACACGAAGGCAGAGACAGAGGCTCCCGACGAATACCTGTCTTGTGTGACTGTGTGAAGCATTCAAGTGTCAAGAAGGGTACGCGGTAGGCTCAAACTGCTTGCATCTGTTAGAATGAGTGAGGTAACAAGGAGAAAGAAAATTACACTGATGGCAGTCAGATGATACATGTAATGAAAKAATTTATATGTAATGCAGTGTTGGGATGTTGGATGATACTAGAAAAAAACCCAAACTGATGTATTTTCATACTAATGCAAAGGACTAGAAATAATCACAGTAAGATATAAACCTGGATCTCAAAGAAATAAAATGGTGGAATAGCAATAGTAAAATCTTAAATCATGACACAGAATAATGTCATGACACACAAAAATCTTTTGGTGTTCAAGGAAGTCAGGAATAAAGACACTGCGTAATGGTGAGATACTACTGTATACTGAAGTGGTGGCAGGCTTTAAAGGAAGAGGAAAAGAACTGAGTAGGTTCAAACTCTCCTTGTAGAAAAAAAATAAAAGAGGCTCTGTTTTATCACGTTGGGTATCTGCTAAAAAATTTGACTCTCATTTGGTTAATAAAATATTGATTACATAATATTATTAGAAAGATAAATTCTATGAAGTGGTTAGTCATGGTGGCTGGATTTCATTTCCCAATATAGGCTGGAGAGCAAAATTATATTAATAACAGTGGCACACAGTTGTTCCTAGTGAAAGTTAACAGACTTCTTCATCAAAGAGTCTCTGATCTGAGAAAAATCATATATTTTATTAAACAAGCTTTTAAAAAGCAGTTAGGACACTGTAGAAAAGCTGGATGTAGTAACTATGAATTTATTCAGTTGAAATAAAGTACAGTAAGAAACAGACAAGTACTCAAGGCCTTGTCTTCAAAAGGGTACATTTTGAGAAATGTAGGAAACTATTCAGACATGAGACTAAAAACCTGTAAGTCATCTGTTAATGACATTTCTGACAAAAAAGTTTGGAAACTTTTTCAAGARATGAAGAACTGGAATATTGTACTAGAAAATTAGAAAAAATTGTACTAGAAAAATTTGGTAGTTTTGAAAACCAGAGTGATAGGAAGTCTTTGCATGTCTGAAAACGACAGTCACATACTAAAGAGAGCCGAGGGGAACTCTGGGAGCATGTCTCTGGGCAAAATGAGAAATTTCTCTGGGAGTCCCAGGGTGGGGTGGGTGCAGACGAGGCACGCAGGCATGTGTATGGTCAGCAGCAGTGGCTGCTCCTGCAGTAACATTTGTCCCAGCTCCTCCAACAAGAGATGATTTCTGTCATTTCATGGTACGAGGAAAAAAATATGATGAAATGCGGAGTCATGTATTGAGGGATCAACTGCAAAACTCTCCTATAGACCTAGAACTCATTTGCAGGAAATGAAGGACCTAGATATACTAGACAAACACGGGATGACTGGGAGTCGCTGACATGATACGGGCCAAGAAAAAGGCAGCGGCAAGCAGGCAATGTATTTCTGGGACGTAAGGAGATGCTGAAGGTGGTTCTATATGGGAATATTCTCAGGGGAATGAGCTCGCTTAAAAGACAGATCTGATCAGCTGTGTTCAAAATCAGGTGTACTAAGATTGCAGTTTTAATAGAATTTGTTAATTTGCTTAAAGACAATAAAACAGAACCATTTGTGCTTTTTGTCCGTTCTTTCATTGCTGAGGAGATTTTGTCCATTTTAATTATGTGAAAATAAATTAAATTAATTTTCTTTCTAGGTTTCTTTCTTTCAAGGCCGAAGATGAGCAAAGAAAACATACTTTTTTGCAATTAAAAAATCTCATGTTGGATGAAGACGTTGGAGTACCATTTTGTATCAGMAATAGCCCTCAAAACCATAGGACAAAGGGAACCTCCTTAAACTAAAGAGGTACAACATACAGACATTTTCAAATTAAAATCTTTCTGGGTAAAATGTAAGTGTGGTTTTAACGTGTGCCTCTAGGTGGTGCTAACGTTATTCCAGTGGTCAAAATCGCGGTTCTAAGAAACATTTCAAATACCAGTGAAAATATTTTGCGCACAGCTTTTGAGTAGAGACCACATATTGATGATTTGCAACTAAGAAGAATTCACACACTTAATTTCTGGTAAATGAATCACCCATAAATCTATGTTCAAATAACATTTAAAGGTCTTGTTTGAATCCACAGAAGCTAATCATTTCAGAAACGGAGTTAAAAACCCATGTTTAAGCAAATGTTGAATCAAAGAATTGTGGCATGTTGGATATTAGTTTGCTCGCTATTTGGAGCACCATCTTACACAAGCACTAATCTAATGACTGAGCTTACGTTTATACCATATTACAGCTTGCAATTTTTATTTTACCTCTATGTAGCATATAGTAATTCTCATGCTGTAGGATCTGTAGCACTACAGTCGCAGCTCTGTCTACCAACGGTTCTCAAGGCCTTTGGGAAAGCAAGCCCTTGTAAGCCTTTAAGTATTTTGGTGAGAAAGCAAAGCAAAACTTTCTATTGGAAGAGATTTGTGCACAGTTTGCAGAAAATGGAAGCAGCTGGCATTATTTTATGCCTAGTGTAAACCAGTATCTGTTCTTTGATATTAAAAGATGATTATTCATCCAGCCATGTTTCCTTTGGACTGTAGTGTAAAATTTCTGCATAGTTCAGGATACTTTTTCTTCCTCCTGCCTCATTCACACATACTTCCCTTGGCAGCCTAGGTTGCTTGGCATTCTGATGCTTACTTACAGCTTTTGGATACCTAAAAGTGGGAACTCACTTCTGAGTCATTGTTGCTGACTGATAATTTTCTTTTTTAGCATTGCAATTTCCAGTTGAGGCAAAGTCCAGAGACAGGTTGTCCTGTAGCTCACCTCAATGCTTTATTAAATTAAAAGGAAATCTATTTGAAGCAGTGGCTCGTTTGTGAGATGGTAGGTGGGCTGCACAGCCTGGTGAAAGAGGAGGCAGCTGGGTGGTAAGGATGGGCCTTAAACTTGCCACGTTCTAGCACCCCAGGAGGCACTTTGTCCTCGGTAGTCTGCCTGGTTGAGTGCAGCGGGGATGGGCTGTGAACCCACTCCCTTACTGGCATGTATCTGGATGCAGTGCTGTGCGACATCTGTTTTGGGTCAGGGTGAGCACCAAATGACCTCATGGATTCTCCTGGGACTTGGGAGTACAGTGACATCAGGGGAAATCTTGGTTTCACTGTGGTCAATATAGTAAAACTCCACAAATTTCTCCAAATTTAATCAGAAAGGTCTATTTAATAAGGGGTAGCCAACTCTGCTGACCTACCAGTTGCATGTGGAAGTCTTTGTATGACTGAAAACTGCAGTCATGTACTAAAGAGAGCTGAGGGAAACTCTGGGAGCGTGTCTCTGGGCAAAATGAGAAATTTCTCCGAGAGTCCCAGGATGGGGTGGGTGCAGACGAGGCATGCAGGCATGCGTATGGTCAGCAGCAGTGGCCGCTCCTGCAGTAACGTTTGTCCCAGCTCCTCCAACAACAGATGATTTCTGTCATTTTATGAATACTGAACAGACAATAAAGGAAAATTATTATAACCAGAACAACAAATATTTTGCTCTGGTGGGGCTCAGTTACTTAAATTTGTCTCTTTCTTTGCTTTTCTTGATGTTTTATTTTCTAAAATACATTGTCCTAGGGCATCTGATCTGAAATCCGCCAAACATTTGTCATCCCTTAGCAATCTCTTTTGGATTATGCACTGTTGGAACAGCAATAGGACTTGAGGACAGACAGTGCCTTGCAGGGTTGATCCTTTAATTTGTAAGGCAACGCAGACATGTGCAATCAGCATGGGTCTTAGTGTGGTGAGCTAACCACATAGGTAATACAAATTACTCACTGCTTATGGGTAATTAACCTGCTAATTATTCACAAAACATTTTGCTCTGTGGCGGTTTCATAAGTTGACAGGAATCACCCAAGCTGAAAGAAACCTTTAAAAATTCTTTTTACCATTGCCTTACTTCATGTCAAATCACATCATATCTCAGAACAACATTTTTGTATATACAATGAGGTAATGGTGAAAAAAGAAACTTCTTCCTTCCACGTGAATGCCAGCTGTCATTTTAAGTAACCAGAGATACCCATATATGTGAGGAATAAAGGAGAACAAAGAGTGTGCCTTTGAAGACCAGGTACCTGTTCCTGGTTCGATTTTTAGTATTCAGATAAGTTTTAGATAAGATCTGTTTTAGATAAGATCTAACACAGATTCTGATTCTACAGTTTTATGCCTCAACATTTCTTTTTAAAAAATAAGCAAGTTTCTTAATGCTTGTGTTTTCTCTAGTCATTTTTTCTCATAATATTCTACAAAGGGTAACCTGTGTGCCTTGTATCAGTGCACCCTTGGCGCATATGGATGCAAAAAATGATGGACAATACCTGAATCTTCTACAGTAATGATCAAGAAAAGTATATAGCTGCACCAAGTATTGCAAGCTACACCATGTTGCTGGGTGCTGGGATCTTTGAGGCTGTTTGAGCAGTCGGGTCTTGTTTTCTTAGGACTTCCGACTATGGTGGAGACAGCAGCTTACAGTGTAAGGTACTGGGCTTGCTGGGACTTCTGTTTTTCTCCTTCACCGCAAGGGGAGGTAGGTTTCTCTCCATCATAACAATCCTCATTCTCCTCTCTGCTGGGATATAAACACTAAGGCTTCCTAATAGCTTTTTTATGATAAAGGACACCCTAACCCAGCAGACCTTTTCCCTTACTTTCCCAGAATTACCACCTTTTCTCCCTCCACTGCTCCAATATATCGAACTTTCTCTAGTCCTGTTCTACCATTTTAGTAGAAAGGAGGAGGAGCACTGAGAGCCGGGAAAAGGAATGAGAGGATACAGACCATCTCCAATCATCAGGACCATTCTTCCTCAAGATATATGGCATACAGCTATGCCATACCTGATGGACTTTTAGTGATGGGAAATGAATAGTCTCCTCTGGCAACGTATTTCAGTGTTTCACTGTGTTATGATTTTTTTCCTTCTCCTTAATGTCTTACCTGAATTTTCTTTGTTATGTAAACCCTTTGTTGCTTATTATATACACTAAAAGCATCCATAAGCTCATGGTTGTACTCACTATGGACATCCTGTTTGTGAAGTCATTTCTCTAGTTGAGTGCTACAGTTGAGTATGAATCCTCTTCTCTCCTCTCCTCTTCTCTCATGATGAAGTTACTTCATGAAACCGTTTCTCTTAAGATTTTGTTTTAAATGGGATATGCTTAGCGATAAAGCCAAAACCCATAAAATTAATCTCTGATATGCTTATCCCTTTTCAGGAAATAAATGGATACATAAAGAAAGAAAAAATTCTTGGGAGACTTTAGGCTGGGATTCTCCAGAGAATCTAAGGGAACTGGAACCTACTGAAACTCAAAATGGGCTGTTTTGAAACCCCCACGTTTAGGCTTATGAAATAGATGGCATAATTATCTCAAATATGTCACTGCTTGAAAAATAGCTGTACTTTGAAAAACACCATTCTTTCCCTTAAATGACAGACTGTGAATATCTTTGAAGATTTCTAGACACTGAAATGGTACATGCGCTGTAACTAAGCCATAGGGACAACACAAAAGCTCCTTTCCAAAATGGTGAATGGAGGACAGGGCAAAGCCTTTTAAGATTTGTTAGTTCATACTAGACCGTTTGTCCATCATTTGTCTGTTGCCTTTGAAAATGGCTATTGTTCTGATGTGCAGGAGTAGGGAGATGCATATCATAATGCACTTGGGCAATCGTGAGATGCAGTGAATTACCAGCCACAAGGAGAAAAAACATCTTTCAAGACTCTGTGCTCATTACATTTTCTGTGGCAGTGTCAAAAGTACTAAAATTAGCCGAAGTATCCTGAATTTGTTGGATGTGTGTGCTTGCCTTATGCTGTTTTGGTATATCAGGCAAGTGATGGGGATCATATTAAATGTGTTTTTGTTACAGTCATGCTGATTGAGTGGCAATGCCTTTTATAAAAACATGCTGATCAATGTAATTGATATTTTATTGTTTAAATTGCTTTCCTTTATCCTAGATTTTGAATTGCTGTTCAATTAGTGATTGTGATGAAAATTTCAGAATTATCACCTCTGTGCTTTCTTCTTAGTGTCAAAAGAATTTCCATATATGAAATGGAACTGAATTTTAACTCTCATTTTGATCCTGTCATTCAATATTTTTGTTTATTTGTTTTTACGCTGTAGTGTGCTCTCTGAATTATGCATTCAGGTGAGGAAAGGATTTTGGCCTGCTGTTTCATGGATAAACAGGGAAAGGGCTAATAAGATTACTTATCTTTACCTTTCCCTACTGGTTTTCAGCATTAAGAATATAGAGATTCATAATAGAAATGTTAAGACTGACATGAGTGAGTTATACAGTTTCACACTGAGCTTTGTGCAACCAGAATATTGCAAAAAAACCCACCTAGTTTGTGGCTGTGCTCAGATCCATAATATCCAAGAGATATAAATGAAGGACAGAAACTAGTATGCACACTTATTTGTACGTGAATTTTTCCATCATATTATGTGACCTTTGTAAACACTAGTGTGAACATTTCAGCAGCTTTCTGAGTTAGGCACAAGTTATCTCAGAATATCACACTGCCTATAGGATCATGTAGAGAGTGAAAGTGCAAAATTCAAGTTAGGCTCTGAAGGTCTAAAAGATCCTGAGGCTTTTTACTGCATGTTTGGTAGGGGTTTGCATGCATAATCCATTCAGTTTCACTTTGTTTCTTTGCTTGCATCCTTTGCTTGTATTTATGCTACAAGGATCATCAAAAATATTGTAAACTTCACCATTTAACATGTCAGAAACTGAAGATGGAAGCTCAACAGCAATTTATTTCCTTCATAAATAAGTCTACCAAAGACTCCTCAAGGAATCAAAGAGCCAAGCCAGTTGATAGCTTACAGACATATGCCCAGGACAAGTCTGTAGTGCAGTCCGTTCTAGAGATGTTTTGCATTGTGCTGCTAAAGGACAGTGAAAGTTTCTGGAAAATAAAGGTGATTATTTTATTACCAAAGTCCTGCTTAAGCAGACCAGGGTCACAGAAAATTCATTTTTTATATAGACTACTTTGAGAACTTCTTTGAAGAAGTTGTTGCCAGTAGCAGTTTGCATTTACCAGGTGTACTGGGTTTTATTTTCTTGAATTGCCAGAAAATGAGAAAAAAGTCACAGCAATGGTCTCACCATTCTTTCATTTATACACTGTCTGACACAAACAGGCGAGATGGGAAAGCTGGAAACAAATTTCTGCAGAGAAACAATGTGGTTTTTTCTTTTCTATATTCTCTTCCCTCCTTCAAGGCAAAGATGAAACTAAAAGATACCAATTGGGAATACTTTGGATTATTTCTTGCTAGGTGGATGGCCAATTACTGTGGATGAATTTGTCCATTTTCAGAGATGGAAAACATTTTGCCTTTTACTGAGGCTGAAGTATAGTCTTCGTTTGATCTTCTTGAAAGCATTTGACAATGAGGCTTAAAACACAATATAGAGATAAAATACCGAACATAACCATATTACAGTGCGGTTGTTGACTTCTCTGTTGAATGAATAACAGCTAAAATTTCCCTTTCTTTTGTTTTGAGAAATTATATTACCTTCAGAGCAGGCATGCTATTTTCATGATTTATGACCTCTGTAGTGTGTAATGGTGATTCTTACCAGAGTTCAGGAAGTTTAGTGGAACACTGTACAGAAGGGTAGGGGTTGCTCATACAGAGTAGGTTATAAGAATAAACGGGATTTACGATCTGACCTTCTTTTTAGCATAGGTCGTAGAACTTCCGTCTGTATTTCTTGCATCAAGACTATTACTTGTGATGGAGTGAAAATATTGGATGACCTGGGAGTTAATATTTGTACAATGGGGGGAAATTCATCTCATATAATTGTAGATACTTACAGTACACACATCTACACCTGCCTTAGTCACTCTTCCCTTGTGGAGAATGGAGGCAAGTAAACACTTCTAGAGTGCAAGTCATCTAATTTATTTCAGACCTAAGACTTTTGGATGAAGTGAGTCATTCCCAAAGTGAATGGAGTGTAGGGAGAAGGCACGCTGCCTGGTATTAACTTAGCCTGGGGGTCTGTTGCCCACAGCATAATCTGTATGCCAGTCATCTTCTCTCACATAGGAGAGATTGTTGTCAAAGGTGCCTAGTGACATTTTAGATGCCGTATGGCATCTCTGGCGCCTTGGCCTGTTTGGAACAAGTCCTACAGGATGCTGTCCTGAACAGGCAGCTGAGGTCAAGTGGGATATATTAGGGCATCTAAAATGACATTAGAGAATAAACTAATCCTTTCCTGTTTATTTCAGTTTATTCTGCTTTTGAAAGATTTACTATGTCTGCCCTCAGTTTCGCTTCTAATTTTGTCTGTCTTCCCTAGCCAAGGGTGTTTTCTAGCTCTCATTGTTCTTGTTGCTCTGCTCTACACTTGTCTGGTTGTTCTGCATCTTCCTTGAATTATGTTTGAGAGCTGTACTTTATACCAAAGCTCTTGTTGATTTTGGACAGAACAGAAGGATCCCTTTATAAATCTTGCAATCTGTAATCCTAATTAGAAGTCTAGTGTGTTGTTTGCCTTTTTTTTATTTATTATGGCAACAGCATGATATTGTTAACTCGTGTTTAGCTTGTAATTCTTTATAACCTTCCAGTCAGTTTCAGCAGAACTGCGACTTAGCCAGCGGCTTCCTATTCTGTTTCCAAGAAATTATTTTTTGCATTTTTCATACCTGAAAAACATTTTACTTTTCCTGAACAAGATCATTTTTTAATAGTTATTTTGTCCTCTAACATGGTTGCAATCCCTTCCAGCTTTGTGTTGCCAGTATTTGTATTAAGTGTACTCTGTATTGTATCATTCAGGTGGTTAATTTAAATACTGAACGTATTGCATCCAGGGAAGACCCTTACAGAACTTTAGTCGCTACATCTTTCCAGTTGCTCAGTGCCACACTAGAAAATACTCTGTAGGTATGGTTATCTACCAATGCTCTTCCATCCTATGGACATTTCATCTTGAATATGTTTGGTAGGAACAAGTAGGAAACAGAGGCTTTGCTAAAGTCAGTTATTACATTGCCCTAGAAGGAACCTAGAATGGTTTGAAACAATGAGTTCCTGGCAAACTCCCACTCTCTTCCTTTTCTTATAGGTACTTAATTATTACCAAATTTTGTTTAATTTCTGAAACACAACTGAAGTTATGTCGACTCAAACCTTTATCTCCTTTTTAAAGATAGGCACTATTTTTTATTTTCTAGGCCTCTGATGCCTTCCCCTTCCTCCAGGAGTTCTGAGGAATAGCTGCTGACATGCTGTAGCAGCCTGCTCTGCTGGCATCTTAGAAGCAACTCTATAAGGCCAAGCAGATTTGAAAACATGTAACTTAAATGAACATCATTTCAAGGCTATTTCCCCCCGCTTTTTCTTCCTTTTTCTTATCTGGGGATTGCAAGCTTTGCCTTTTCTCGTCTTACCTACCAGATCTTTTTGATCTGTGGTGTCTTTGATCTGATGGACACTTCATTGGGAGTCGTTCTGGAGCAGTATTGCTAACCTTGACATTTTCTGCTTACAATTTTGAATAAGTAATATTACTTTTAAGTTCTTCTGTTTTCTGACCTTCCCTTTCTTTCTATTAACTGGGTAAGGAGACTCCCTTGATAGGCATGTAACATTCAGTGCCCAAAACAGAGACTTTGATGAATCCTGGTTGCTGGGGGTCCTCTCCATTTACTTTTGTAGAAGGCAGAAACTCTTCTCCAGGCTCTTTACAGGCAGATGTAAATAAGAAGCTAAAGATGAAATGTTTAGATCTTCAGCTGGACTTTCTGAAAGATGATTAGAGAAATTTGTTTTACCTCAGAAGTGCATCTTGTTTATATGTGTAGGGTTGGCCTCAGCACGCGGCCGAGTACCCACACAGCTGCTTGCTCACTGCCCCGGCAGCAGGATGGGGGGAGAAAATAGGAAGAACAAGAGAGTGAGAAGATTGTGGGTTGAAATAAAGGCAGGGGAATAATTTACCAATTAATCTAAATGTTTGAGTATGGATTCGGGTATTGGGAAACATACATAAGAAAGACAGACATTTAAAACACCCATCCTCCCTCATTCTTCTCGTGTCRTGGCAGTCCAGTGAAGTTCCCACTACCTGGAAAAGGGGAAACATAACCCCCATTTTTAAAAAGGGGAAAAAGGAAGACCCGGGGAACTACAGGGCAGTCAGTCTCACCTCTGTGCCTGGGAAGATCGTGGAACAGATCCTCCTGGAAGCTATGCTGTGGCACATGGAGGACAGGGAGGTGATTTGAGACAGCCAGCATGGCTTCACCAAGGGTGAGTCCTGCCTGACCAACCTAGTGGCCTTCTACAACGGAGTGACTACCTCAGTGGACATGGGAAGAGCTACAGATGTCATCTGTCTGGACCTCTGTAAGGCCTTTGACACGGTCCCCCACAACATCCTTCTCTCTAAACTGGAGAGGTATGGATTTGATAGGCGGACTGTCCGGTGGGTGAGGAATTGGTTGGATGGTCGCATCCAGAGGGTAGTGGTCAATGGCTCAATGTCCAGATGGAGATCGGTGACCAGTGGCATCCTGCAGGGGTCCATATTAGGACCAGTACTGTTTAGTATCTTCATCAATGACATAGACAGTGGGATCGAGTGCACCCTCAGCAAGTTTGCAGATGACACCAAGCTGAGTGGTGCGGTCGACACGCCTGAGGGACGGGATGCCATCCAGAGGGACCTGGACAAGCTGGAGAAGTAGGCCCATGTGAACCTCATGAGGTTCAACAAGGCCAAGTGCAAGGTCCTGCACCTGGGTCGGGGCAACCCCCGGTATCCATACAGGCTGGGGGATGAAGGGATTGAGAGCAGCCCTGCCAAGAAGGACTTGGGGGTACTGGTGGATGAAAAGCTGGACATGAGCCAGCAATGTGCGCTCGCAGCCCAGAAGGCCAACCGTATCCTGGGCTGCATCAAAAGAAGCGTGGCCAGCAGGTCGAGGGAGGTGATTCTGCCCCTCTACTCTGCKCTGGTGAGACCCCACCTGGAGTACTGTGTCCAGCTCTGGAGCCCTCAGCATAAGAAAGACATGGACCTGTTGGAGCGGGTCCAGAGGAAGGCCACAAAAATGATCAGGGGGATGGAGCACCTCTCCTATGAAGAAAGGCTGAGAGAGTTGGGGTTGTTCAGCCTGCAGAAGAGAAGGCTTTGGGGAGACCTTATTGCAGCCTATCAGTACTTAAAGGGGGCTTATAAGAAAGATGGCGGCAAACTTTTTAGCAGGGCCTGTTGCGACAGGACCAGGGGGAATGGTTTTAAACTAAGAGAGGGTAGATTTAGACTAGATATAAGGAAGAAATTTTTTAGGCTGAGGGTGGTGAAACCCTGGAACAGGTTGCCCAGAGAGGTGGTAGATGCCCCATCCCTGGAAACATTCAAGGTCAGGTTGGACGGGGCTGTGAGCARCCTGATCTAGTTGAAGATGTCCCTGCCCGTGGCAGGGGGGTTGGACTAGATGACCTTTAAAGGTCCCTTCCAACCCAAACTATTCTATGATTCTATGATTCTATGATTCTATGATTTTCAGGCTCAGCTTCACTCCTTCAGTTCATACTTGTGTTATCGCTGCAGGTCGCACTCAGTCCCTTCAGTGAGGCAGCGAGCAGCGCAGGAGGCAGTTGTGGTCAGGACRTGGTGGTTTCTCTCTGCTGCTCCTTCCTCTTCACTCTTCTGCTACACTCAGGTGTGGGTTTCCCACAGGCTGCAGTTGCTTTGGGAGTATCTGCTGTGCTATGGAGCGCCTCCTCCTCCCCTGACCTTGGTGCTTTGTCTGCTGTTTCCCCCGATCCCCTTCTCATCTGCCAGTTCCCTCATGTTCCCTCCTCCTGCTCCAGCATTTTTTGCCGTTCCTTACACATGCTTTCCCTGAGGCGCCACCATCTTGGCTGCCCGGCTCAGCTGTGCCCTGCGGTGGGCCCGTGGGAGCCGGCTGGAACCGGCTGTGTCCGGCACGGGGCAGCCCCGGCCTCTTCTCACAGAGGCCGCCCTGCAGCCCCCCACTACCAAAACCTTGCCATGTTCACCATGTGTACACCATGTACACATTGTATTAGATACTGAAGGGCCTAATGCAAGTGTGTGCAGCTCAGTGGGATAAAAGCTGTCCCGAATGGGGCAGTGTCCTGTCATGGAAGCTGTTTCCTAGTTAACAGATTCCTTGGAGACCACAGCATCCATTTCATGCCATTGTACCTCTTTGGGTTTTTCTGAAAAACCCTACATGGAGTTTTTGGAAGACCAGAGACTTGGGTTTCCTCTCAGTTTTGAAGTGTTGTGGTTCTCTTCAGGGATGACATCTGTGACCTGCACTGGTGTAACTGGGAGCAGAAGTAACTCCATAGACAAAAAGTTAGGATCACTTTGCTCAGGGAGAAAAAGGGTGAGAGGGGATGTTTGTGTTGCCTATGAAGACAACAGGCCAGTATTATTAAGAAGGAGAAAAAATGTGTAAGATGAGTGCCAAAGTCTGTGGAGGAGCACAGATAGACTCATCCTGGAACGGAGAAGGCGGCCTCCCACCATTGGAGCCTGATGCTCTGGAATAACCTGCTAGGACAAGTAACAGAGACCAAAAACCACACTGCTTCAGATTGCATTTCTGAAAAGAATAATATGGCAGGGTGTGATAGCAGATGTTTGGACCCCAGGCTTCCTTTCCCAGCTTTGTCTTTTATTGGCTTAAAAAGACTAGGAGTTAAAGGAGTATCCCACGGCTCTTTTTGCACAAAATGGAGTTTTCACACTCATTAAATATAAACGACTGTCTAGATAACTCCTTTCCAATGTAGGTTTCTTTTGTTTTGGATTTTCAGTCCTGTCATCACGATCTTTCAGGTTTTCATAATGAGCAGCTGTTGCATTTTTGCATAGAACTTGTTTCTGTGCAGAAAGTTTCTGATCATGCAGGCTGCTGACCTGTGCTTGGTTTCGGTAGTGAATCCCTGAGTGGGATTTCATGTAGTGCTTACTAGAAGGAGCTTTTACTTGCTTGGTAAACTGGCCATCAYATTTCACAAGTGATTGATGTATCTATAGCCAGTCCTTTAAGGTAGACTGGTCTAAACCTGGACATTGTAAATAATAGGACTGCTTTTCTGCTCATGTTGAGAGGACAATTTCCAGTGGAGATTTAAATCTATTACGAGCAAGAACAAAGTAACCTAGATATGTCTTTGAAGTGCTATGGGTCATACATAAAGAGTTCGCATTTTGGTTGCTGTTGTCAAAGCTGAAAGAGTCGGAAGAACCTAAAAGTCCTGCAGATTCAGCCATTAGCRTGTCAGACCCATGAAAGTTAAATTATGCCATCCATTTGCCAGATACCTAGTTTAGCTACACTGAGCAAATGGCCAGTGTGCTGCTAAATTATAATAATTTCTTGCACTACAGGTTGTACAAGTTGGAGAATGGCATTTGAATTTATCCCAAGTTCAGCTTACATCTGGTTAGGGCAAGAGCAATCAGAGCTTAAAGGCTGATAAATTAGGTTTGATATATCCCAGAACCTTAGACCAACAGCTTCTAATTTCCCAGGTGAATCTCTATTAAGTTTTGTTTCAGTGTGCAGACCTCACTCAGTGGAGACCCTCAAAATAGAAGCAGTGTATGGATATTAAAATTGTTCTGGTCACACTTTTATGGTGCATAGCTTTGCTTGTAAGCACTGGCCATAATTTACTTCATTTTATAGTTGCATGGCCTTTTCATATCCCATTTGTTTAGCTGCCTGCCTTCTTCCAAGCCAAAGGGGCTGCCTTTCAGTGGTGAATATTTTCCCATTTGAAAAAAAAAAAAACCCAAAACATTTTGGGATCATTCATGCTGAGAAACATTGTAAATATAAAAGCGCTTTCATGACAGCTAGCTGGCTGTGATGAGAAGCTAAACAAAAACATTTGAATACAAAATATTCTCAGTGACATAATTTCCTTTCAATATTTTTTGGAAAGATTTTATGAGGACAAAACTAATTTTTGTGGTCAATTATATGCTTTTATTTTAAGTCTAACTGGATACAGAATTATGCAACAGAAGTCCTTCTGTCTGATTCTTCCCAGATCTTGGCAGGAATAGGCTTACTGGTTAGAAATTTTCAGTGGGGCAAAAAATCCAGTGAAGCGAAAACAAAGTGCTGCACCTATCTGCTGAGTACAATGGATTATCAATAAATAAAATAAAGCAAGCCCCTTTCTGGAAAGGAGAAAACATACTTTGAGTGATTGACATTTCTTTGCTCCTGTCTCCTCACTGATTTCAACGGAGTTCAGCAGAGCAGAATGTGCAGTAGCATGACTCATGATGTGTCACACTTTCATAAATGAAAATGTTGTAGTATACGGATGTCCCCCAGTGGTGCCTACTGTCACCCCTGTCTTGCTTCTTTTCCTGGCTCTTCTAATTATCCAGTACGGACTAATTTTCATCCTTCCCAAGGTAACAATAACCCATAATAAATTACATCCCTCAGAATAATGTAGGTTCACAACTTTTTTTCAGTTGTCCTGGACCTTCCTCAGGGCTGTTGTAAACTTTTCTCCCTGAGTAACCTCCAAACAACATTTAAATTATAATTAAGAAAAATCAACACAGCTTCTTCTCCCCCTGATCTTGATGTTTTGGTTTTTCCAGCATCCTTCCCCAGATCTTCATCCACTCTTTCAAAGGGTTTCCAGCCATTTGGTTCTGGTTTCTGTACTCCTCCGCATGACGATCACTCTTACCCTGATTTATGGTTACCACTGTTGATGAAGACGACTTTTATCCCCTGAGTTTCACTACTGTGAGCAGAGAGATTATACTCCATTTTGTATTCCTCAGCCACGGGTAGGTGTGCCTGGTGGGGTGAAGAGAGTTCTGAGGGCAGTGCTCGGTTCGGTTTCGTTCTGCCCACCTTACCCAATATAGGGTTCAAAGCTGAAGCAGCAAAGTGGAGAATCAACCCGCTCCTATCCTTTCCACACCAAGTAAAAAAGCCCCAAACAAAGCTATCACTTTGGTGATAGAAGCAGCTCTGAAGAAAGCAGGCACACTGTGACTTTGGCTCTTTTTCTGAGCCCTACTATTTAGATCATTGCCATTTTAAGAGCCATATGGAATGAAAATAATATTTAGGACCATGTGAATTCTTTTTGCAAGACTAGTTATTTTTGGGAGTAAAGGTGTTAAAAATAATGATGATAATGATAAACTTGATGAGCTAAGAAACACTGTAGCTTCATTTTCAGAGAAACAAAATTAAGATCCCAAACTCTCCTAGCACGTTGCTGGATCCTTATTGCAAAGCCCACAGCCCAAGTCAAACTCCACGCCCAGTGAATCTGGTCACTGGAGAGAAGAGTTTCACTGGGAGAGGGACAGCATCTCCTTGACTTCAGCTTACTCCGCTGGGCTGCTGGGGTGGCTTTCACTGATTTTGATGACCAGGTTCTAGGACAGGGGCCGTAAATAGCCACAGAAAGAAAATGTTTATGCTTGACCAAATTAAAACTTTACACAATGGGTCATCAAAAAGGCTGAAATATACAGCTACTTGTATTTTGATTTTACTTATAAAACTAAAATGGACAACCCAGACTCTCAGGACACTGAGCCGCTATGCAGCAGCGGCAGCAGGAGCAGCCACGTTTTAAAGAACATTAGGGAAAGCAGTTAGGCAGAGATTGCTTCCTACACTCAGTCTTGTTCCCTGTCACCTTCTGTTCCTTCTTATATAAGGATTATCTAATCTTCATCCTGAAGTGTTCGTGCTTTTATTAAGGTTTTATGCTGACAGATCTCAAGAGTTATTGGATAACTCGGCAAGACATATGTACAGTTAATTAGAAATGAATGCGATATTACATCAAAAGGCTTCAACTGTTAAGTTTTAAATGGTTATAATTAACTTGCTCTTTGATTCTGAGCTGGATTGACTAAAGAGACAATGAAGGTCAATTTCCGTTCACTTGAAAAAATAAAAAAATAGAATAGCGATTAATTTAAAAAAACCCCAAACCCTCAATTGTGAAGCTGTTCAGTTATGCTGTGCTGCCTTGATGTGAAGGCAATGCAATAAAAATCCTTTTAATAGGCACTCCTGTTATCCTTTATTATAAAAATACAGAGTCCGATTCACTTGATATGGGAAAGAAAAAGGAGAGTCTGGTCAATGATGTTATTTAGTCAGCTTTATGCAGATTTAGATTTGATTTTAAGACTCCCAAGCTAAGGAAGACTGTTGATTTTTAAGTAGTGCTTTTTCAGTTGAAAATCCATAATAAACTTTTAGAATTTGCAAATATAGCTGGTGATAGTGGTTTTATTTTTTAAAAATTGCAGATTTTCAGTATTTCAAAACATTACTATTTTATTATCTAAATAAACATATAAACTAGTTTTTAAATATGTATGTAAAATTGGAACCCCTCCACCCTCAAAAGTCCTTGTCACCAGACCCTAGATGCATAAAATTCAGTTATTTCCACTAGAGGAAATAGGATGCCTGGCCTTTTGCATTTTTCTACCTATCTCTTTTGGATATATTTATTCCCAGAGAAGTAGCTACCTGAGTTTGAGATTTGCTTACTGCTTTGTTTAATCCTGAGGGGATGCCATTAGCTCCTTTGACATCACATGAAAAGGGCAAATGCAACGCATAATCACATCATTAGGACAAATACAAACACGATTATCCCTCAACAGTGCAGCAGAAGGAAAATACAATGTAAACACTAAAGTCCTGACTGAATGCTTATCAAAGTCTGTGGTTGGCTTTGGATCTGGCAGAAGCAGCTTGGCTGTGCAACCTTCTTAGTTATTCCTGCTCTCCGAGTAATGCGACAGCCAGAGCATCTCTGTGGGTGGCAGCAACACTGAAAGCAGCAGCACAGGCTGATTGCCCATGCCACGAATCTTTTTAAAACTGTGTCCTTTAAAACAGCACCAATAAAAGTTTGTTCATGCTGCAACAGAAAATGTCTGCACTCCTGCCATTGCTATCAAAGGTAAAAATGAAGGAAATGGAGCCTGTAACTTCTGGTCTATCCCGAACCCCACATCCCATAGTGCAGATTATCCTGTATATAGTGCATATCATCAAGTAGGCTCACGAGGCACTTGGAAAATTCCAGTACGATTTTCATGAGCAGATTTGCCAGGGCTTGAGGGAGGGAATCGCAGGAGATGAACAACTGCAGCCCCAACCCCTTCGCAGGAGAGGAAGCATCCAAGTCTGGAATTTTTTGTCATAGGTGTTGGTGCTGTGGGAAGGTGACTCCGGATACAGGAGTTCATAAAAAAACATGCTGGTATAGCATTAAGATCTATAAACATTTCTCGCAGTAGTCTGTACATTATTAAAGTGAAGGTACTGCTAAAAGAATGTTAAAGGACACAGAGCAACACTGTATAGCGTTGTAGGATAGGAAATCCACAGTACTACTGTGACAGAAACAAAGTTTTAGGAAAACAGAATACCATAATTATCCAAACTGGAATCTTGCCAGGGCACTAGAGTTGATATCTTTGCAGTGGGATGTTTTTATGACCACTAACAAAAATTGTTTCTGTCCTATGCCTCATCCACTGGGCAGCACCAGGCCCTAGCTTGAAAAGCACGTTCCTAGTTTCTCTATTTAATATGTGAGGAAAGAGTGTTGCTGATGATTTCACTCATGTTCCCTTTGATGATCCCATTTCAGTTTTGAGATCTGACAGGAAAGAAATCTGAGCTAATACAACCACAGGTTTTTATATCTTCTTTGCRTATAATTTTCTCATGTTTTAAAATTGAGCTCATTGCACCTGCATTACGATTAAAATAGCTTTATTTGGCTGTTTTGTAGATACAGCCTGAGATTTGTATCTAGATCCTTATTTAGATACCCGCTTTGTATCTCAGAAATAAGCAGTGGGAAAACTTGAGCATTCCGTGCTATTAATGCTGAACTTGTGGGATTCCTGTATTCAGATCTGAATCTGAATGAGAGCTCGGTGACCTCGGCCAAGTCTGACAACACAGAGCTGAAGCTGGAAAGACCTATTAAATATCAGACCATTCCCTTTGTTCTCACAGGAGTGTGCCTTATGAGTTCAGGTGAGACTGAGGGCTCCCTGGCAGTGGACTTTCTATCGTGGACCTTGAGTAAAGTTTTGATTTTCAACTGTGTGCCACCAGATTCACTTCGATTCTTACTGAGGCAGGTGCCACAAACCCATAACTGCAAAGCTCTCCGACTGGGTGGGCAGAAAGCTTGGAATAACACCTGAGAGAATATCTTGAGCCATAGGGAGTGTTACTAGCAAGTGTTTACTTGCTCCAGAGAGGTTTCTCTCTAAGAAAATGCTTCACGGTACTTGGCAGATGAGAATGGCCCTTAGGAAATACATCTCCTGACTGTGCTAGCCTGCACATATTTGACTTTACACGTTTTCCTAGGAGGACCAGGGCTGGAAGGGGAATGCTTTAGGCAGCATATTTGCATGCTTAACAGAGGAATAAATCAGAATATTTGCAAGAGTTTCTAAATCAGCCTCATCCTATTATACTTTTTCTACTTTCACTCTGGAAGTCTCTTCTCACCTGGAAGCTGGGGTTTTCAAAAGTTTAACAAATAAAATGATGTGATGCCAGTATTTTGTTTAAAACACACAAAAGAAATTATAAAGCTGAGGATTAACTAAGTTTAAATCTTCATTTAAAAAATGGTAACTAGTTGAAGATTTTAACTTTGCACGGCATTTCTCCCCCTTTTTGTATGGAGATGGAAGTTCGCACAGCATCCTTTTGAATTCTTCTGTCATGCTTTATGTGTATATGGTGTGTATTTATATGTGTTTATTTATTAATTTTAAAATGTAAATAGCTGTTAATATTGGAAATTGGAATGAACTGTTCATATTTTAGATGAGCTTAAACTCTTTTACTTGTTTTCTTGTTAGTCGAGTACATTTTAAAAGATTTTATTTCAAAATTTATTGTTTCAATACACTTAACTTTAAAATCCAAGGTAACTGAAAGTGATACAGTGGATTGTACAGTGTATAGTATGTAGTCATCTGGTGCTCTTAGAGGTCTACATGTTTTAGAAGAAAAAAATCAAAGAAATTGTTTGTAACTTGTACCCGCGTTACAAAAACTAATTTGGATTGTAAACTGTGCTGCAGTTTTAAAATCAGATTAATTCTTTAGGATCTGTGCTTCTTGTGCACGTTTTTGCATCCCTCACTCCGTATTTTCTGGACAGTAATTATAAAATGCATGCTTTTTTTCTGCCCTTATACATGTATATAGCACGGTATATAGCAAAGGCAAAGTTATTTTGTAGAACGAGGAGGTTGGCTATCAAGGTCATCACACAGAGCTTGCTTTCTAAAATAAAGGAGAGAACAAGGTAAGAACTAAACTCTAGCTTAAGATCAAACTCTCTTTAGGTTTAAGCTTATTTCTAAATGATATAAACCAAACAGAGATAAGCCTTGTGTAAACTGAAATGAGCTTTTGCATACGTTTTTGTATCAGTTAAACTAAATTAAATGCAAACCTTAAATAAAAGCATATAACTTTCCATCTAGACAACTCTTGGCTGAGTATTTTGTTGGCCTAATATGCTAGCAGATATTTACTACTTTTCTCATTGTTATCCTTAATTTGTAGCATATTGTGTAAATGCAATTTATACTTACATATCATATAAATAGCTTTTGTGGTCTAGCATGGCATATACGAAGCAATATGCATGCTAAAATAGATTGTCCATGTGTGGCTAATTGCAAGAGAGTGCAACACAGATATATTGTTGTGTGCTCTTGTAATTAAAGATAGGAGTGCAATGCACAAGTAAAAAAGARTAAAGACATACATTCAACATTGTTTTTATATATTTTGTATTTTTTGTCGTGTCGTCTTAATATTCTCTAGTTGCTGGAATCTGTTAAATATTTTAAAGACAATGCATTTAGGCAAGTTGTTAATCCTATAAAATGCTGTGGAAACAATTTTCACAGGTCTTCTTTGCAAGCAAAGGCTTACTTTGAAAAAGGTAATGTGGGACCAAATCTGAGAGCATTCTTGTAATACTGCAGTTATAGATCTGCATACCACTCTGGAACTACATAGCTCCAGATTGGAAATGATAATTCAGTGTTTCTGTGATTGTTTCAAAAAATACATTTTACTTGCTCAGTTTTGTTATGTATAATTCATGTTCTCTGGATAAGACTTTACTTTTTCACCGTGTTTTTAACTTGCCTACCAAGCCAAGGACAGAAATCTGCAAAAACACTGATGATAAAGAAGACTCTCTACCTTGGAGATTATCAAATACAGCACTATTTTTTTCTGCAGACTAGATTAATCTGCTTAATACATACATAATTGCAGACAGAATTATGAAAATAATTGGTATCAATTATCACACTAGCATTACAGCAGAAAGATTAAAGGGCAAGTGAACAGAATGTCCTGGCTGCTGTTACTACGTTCCTCTTAACAGTTTCGTATTTTCTAATAACCTGGAGTAAGAGGAAAAAAAAGGAAGAAGAAAATCCTCCAGCTTATTGTGAAATATCCGTGATGATAGTTTCCCTTGCATCAAAGCTTTTTGGCTGTGCATAGTTCATGACCTTTAGCAAATCTGAACTCTAAGATAATTTAAAGATTAATAATTGATTTAGTTTTCATTAGATTAAAAACATGGTAAGAGAGATTAGTACTGCAAATTTGGTCATTGAGAAAATTCATTAAACACCACTCCCCCCACAAAAAAAAAAAAAAAAAAAAAAAAAAAAAAAAAAACCCCCCCCCCAAAAAAAAAAAAAAAAAAAAAAAAAAAGAAGGAAAAAAGTCCCCCTCTCTTTTTCTTAGCTGAAAAATATTTGGACAGCAAGCTGTCTCTACGGTGGAGCGAGAGTCCTCTGTGGGAGTTTTGGCAGTCTGTGGTATGTGTCACTCCTCTCAGCAGAGCCAAGTTTAGATGCTCTTTTAGCTGAAAAGTCCATTCTGGAGTCACAGAGCATCTTTCTATTCTGGGAAGCTCCCCAGAACAGGAAAAGGGGATGACGTGCATTCACCCAGGCCCGGCTGCGGTCCTAGACCTTGCATATCACTGCTTCCTCCTCTTGGCCTCCCTCATCCTTTTCCATGCATGGGGAGACCTGCAGAGAAAACAGGGAAGCATGATCTCTTTTAGGTGTGCAGTTGGTGGAGAAAATACGGATATTTGCAACATTAAACCTAAATATCTCATGATACGGAAGGTCTAATGCATGTACCTCCTGCAGAACAATGCAGAAAACCTTTCGCTTTGCTATCGTCACTTTACCTTTGACTAAACTGATGATTTTTCAATATTTAATTAGGTGTGCAGAGCTGTTAGCTGTCTATTAGTGTTCGTTTCAGTGTAACTTTGGGTGGTGTGTGACAGATTGCACATCTTTTGAAAAAGTTAAGCAAAAAAAAAATTGGCAGCTAATTTTACTATAGATGCAACTGCTCAAGTCCTTAATTGCCCGTCAGATAAAMCTCTGTCATTTGGAAAATTTTGCTAGACTAGATGTCAGTGACAGACTGGTGCTGTGTGTGCATGTGTAGAAAATTCCATCAAAATATTTTAGCTACTATTGAGAATATGGTTGGGGATAATGCATTTAATGAAGTCAAAAGTCTTTGCTTACCTTCTCTTCAGATATGCAGCACTCTAAAATCCCTACATTTATGTGGTCACTGACTGTACTGCATCTCTTCCCCTGTCGGGGCGCTGAGCAGGTCTCACAGGCTGACAGCCTGGGCTTGAGAGGATGAACCCAGATTTGCAATGGGTCCTCTTCTCACTTGGTGTCTGCCTTTTGTGCTTGGAGCCATGCTGCTGCCACCATCATGGCAAAGATCAAGGCTTGACATCTACAAGGGAAGGACGAAGAGGAGCTGCTGATGCAACTGGATGACCGGAAGCTGGAACAGGCTCAACACCACGTGGTGAGGGTCCAGGGGAAAACAATTTCAAACTCACCAAGATATATGTGGTCTCCAAATCCATTGCCAGAGCTGTGGCTGTTATCAGTCAGTACCAGAAGGAGAACTTGAGGAAATTTTACAAAGGCAGAAAGCACAAGCCTCTTGAGCAGTGGCCCAAGATGACACATGGTTGGTGACACATGCAAAACGAGCACAAAGACAGTCTGAGACCAAAAACCATCAACAAAAGGAACAAAAAGCTATACCCTACCCAGAGGTTCACTGTTGGGGCATAAAACTGCTGTGTACTAGTGTTCTTAATTATATTGGATAAGTATTCCCTCACTAAACAGAAGTTTGCTTTTGGGGGAGAAAAGGATTTTCCCAGCTGGTTTGTGCAGCAAGGAGAGGGAAACTATGGCTGCATAGACCCACTGAGGAAATGTACAGAAGGACATTACCTGATTTAAATGCAAAATGGGAAAAAAATCTTGTGTAGGGAAGAGAGAAGGAAGAGATAAAACTTATAGGATTAGGCAGAAGCTTGATTAACAAGAAGAGGAGAGCAAAACTGACTCTGACAGGCTGGAAGTCAGAGGAGAAAGGGCAAGTAAGATCGCAGGTGAGGCATATTTTGGAAGAAGATGCTGGGTTTGGCAGCTTAGGGAAAGATGTCTGTAAGTGGAAGTCTGAAGTCTGTAAGTGGAAGTCTGAAGTCTGTAAGATGACATCCAGACCAGAAGACATCTAGCAAAGGAGAGGATTGGGAAAAGGCACACTTCTTGGAACAAGGTGACTGAGCAAGGCTTAGAGCCAGAGAGACTGAGACTCTCTGGACGAAGAGACAGGGTTCGGAAGACCTGGGGAAAGCAAGGAAACGGCAAGGATGCTCCAGATTATGCCTCGAGGAGCTGGTTAGTGGAGGAGGACTGTAGAGAAGAGCAAGAGGTTCCAGCCCTGCAAAAGGGACATGTGGGTCTGATTATGGAGCTACATGCTGGAATTCAGGCTGGTTTCTTTTCAGTTTTTGTTTGTGGTGTGTTGTTTTTCTTTTCTTTTAATCTGGGGCATTACACAAAAATAAACTGTCAAAACTCATTATTGAAGTTGCAGTTTCCGCTAGCTCAGGAGTCTCTGTAACGCGAATCTCTGTAACATGCGTCTCAGTGGCAGAGTTCRTATGAGCTTACGGTGTCCCTGTACCAATAGACTGCTAAGGCTTTCCCAAGGTAGCAGTTTATATTATCACTTGCTGCTAAAAGGGTACCTGGAACCAAAGAAAATCATGGCTATCACTTTTGCAAGAATATGTATATGTATATACATACATACATGTATACATGTGCATATATATGTGGGTATATATATGCAGAAAGGGGAAATATATGATGATATAGGTAACATATTTTTTCATTTACATCATATATGATGGCGTAAAGGGGTTTGCACTCGTTCAGATTAAGGACCTGTCTATACTATCAAAAAGCATCTGCTCTTTGACAGCAGATGCCTATGGAAGAATAATCAACTATACAGTCATACCATACTCCTTCCCAGTTTTCAGGTTCTAGTGATCTATGGCTCAGAGATTTCCTGTGCTGGAGGTGATATCTTAGTATTTAATAGCCCTTGATGGATTTTTCTTCCCACCCTCAATATCCTGTGACAATGAATTTCACAGTTTTATACTGTGTGAGAGGATCTCCCTTTACTTGTTTGTACTTGCTGCTTGATGTTTACTAGTTCCTGTCATATAAGGCACACTGAAAAATTGTTCTCTGTTCACTGTCTTCGTGCTGTGCTTCAGGATTATTCAGATGCTTGTCATATCTCTATCTCCATCACCTCTTTTTCAGGCTGACAAGACCAAGTCAGTGTACCTGCTTGGTACCCTTTGATTGTACTAGTCACACTTTTCTGTGAGATATTATCATCTTACTCAGAAATGAAAAAATTACATTTGAGTTAGATCAGGTAGCCTAAAAAAACCCCAATAAATTCCTTAAGTTCTGCCACAAAATCCTTTTCTGAGTATATACCACATAGATACCAAAACACAATTGCGGAAGTATTCAAACGGTTTGCAAACTTTTTATAACACTGATTCATTTTACTTCACCTATGTCTTTTTTCGTATTACTCCATATCTAAAAATTTGAAGGAAACCATATGCCCTCCTCCTCCTTCCCTTCATATAACTCAGAATAATTCATTAATATTTGGAAATGTGACAGCTTAGAAGTCTGATATAAGAAACCTTCTTGGTCTACATGCAAGAAACCCATGAATGCTTCTTTACAAATGGGATAAGCCATGCCTACAAAGGAAAAAGCTAACGATTTTAAGTCATTTTGTATACAGAAAAAATATACAATTGTTATATTTTAATCAAATTACGTTTTCCTTTATGTGGTCTGCCTACTATACTGGTATTGTGAGCAGTTGTGTGTTACTGGAAGTGAATGCAACATGATTAACAGCAACTCTAGAAATATTTCTATGCTACTTGATAACTTGAAATTTGTATTTTGAGAAATGACTCCTTCATGTCTCTTTCTAATTGTAGCTGCAGTTTCCAGCCGAGTACTTGTTAGGTATTCTTGGTGATAACACTTGCAGGGTAGAATTCTCTAGGGAAATTTCCTCTGGCTTAATTCCAATTTGCCTAGTCTCATGCACATGAAACTAAAATAAGCTACCTATGTGCACACACCACTTTTGTATATTGGTTTGTATACAAATTAAAATCACACATGATTTTTCCATGTAACAGGTCACAACTACCAGAGAAAAATGTTTTACTGTAAAGTATAGGGTACTTAATGTCCTTTCTGCACTAATAACAGCGGCAGACAGAATTGAGGTATCATCCCACAGCAAAAATGTACATAATTCCCCTGGGGTAAGCTTTGCTGCATCGTAGGAAAACCACCTTCCTTTTAGGTTGCTTATTCTTATTGAAGCCTGGGGTGCCATTACAAGAGTAACTTATAATCTTTTGGGGAGATGTATTAGGCAGGATGTCAATATACATGTAGGTGGATTTTATTCTCTGTCGTCATGAGCTTTACTTGGTAGAAATACCTGTTTCCTAGACAGATAAGGAATTTCTGACTAAGCAGTGTAGAGCACCACCTAATCCTGCTTCGCATCCCTGGTGTACACTAGTCCACTTCCAGTGAGATGTGGAAAAAGAGGAGGCAGCTCAGAAGCTGACCTGTTGCAAGGCTGAATGTGTGGCCCTGTGGATTTTGCTTATCTTGACTGAACTATCTCCTTAGGAACTTTATCTAAAAAGACTGCAGTTTGGTTCATCTTGAACAATGTGGAGTTAGCATCTGATAAGGTTACAGCTGCCCAGAATGTGCTGATATAAAAGACTCATAATTTTGTTTGTCTGAATGAAATCAGACCACTGTGTTTGTGTACCTCCAGTTTTGGAGCTAAAAGAGGTCCAAGGGCAAAGAGAACTGAGCACAGTGATGGAGGAAGTCTTAACAGGACAGGTATAGGAACCACCAATCTTTGGGAGAAAGCTTAAGTTTCAGTATTTAAGTTAACAGAGAAGGTGAATCACAGGAAGGAGTAAGTTTGGAGAACATTCAGCATACATATTTTTTAGCCATAGCAGGATGAGAATGCCACCTAATTCCATTGTGTTATTTACCTGTTTTAAGTAGAAGCAGCTATCCACAATACTGATTTGTTAGTGTATGTTCACCTTGCATGTGAGTTCCTGGCCAGGGTTAATTGGGAATAATTAGGCCACCTATTGTTCTGACAATTTAATTAGGTTTTCTTTTTCTCTTGTATGTCAGAAGCCTTTTATGGACTGAGATCTTTGATGTGAGAAAAAATCTCCGATTGCTAAAACATTCTTTGGAATTTCCTAGTGTGTTCATGCCAGCAGTGCAATTTTATCGCTTTTACTAACAAAGGATCTTTAGCCTGGGTTTGAGCAGCTACACAGCACAGTAGTATATTTACTATGTAGTCATTACTATTTCAAAGGTAGTGCACACCAGGGAGGATGATAGAGCTTCCTACGCACTTGTATGCTTTGAATTTTAAATATGAGCTCTGATGCTTATGCGTTTGTGGTGCAGGTTTGACTGATTCAGACTCTTGAACATCCTCTCTGAAGCTTCATTTCCCACTTTCTTTCTCCAAGATGGGGGTGGTCTTTGGGTATTCCATAATAAGTACATTTTTGTATTTTAAACTGCCTCTGAAATATAAACACTATACTCTCTCCACTGGCTTTTTATTTTGGAGTTACATGATGAAACTTACTTTTATCTGTGGTGCACGGACACGGTTTTCAAGCACAGAGAAGGCTTACCGGGGAAGACTTTAAGTGTTAGATGTTAATAAATGGGTTTCAATTCCATCACCATTCATATTTCTTAGCCCAACAGACTAGAAATTTGGAGAAAAGCCTTTGCTTTAACTACAAGTTCAGTCACCAGGTGTACTGTGGTACTGGGTACTGTGAAGTACCCAGAATTGGACTCAGCGGCTACAGTTGCACAGAGTGTACTCATTTACTAGCTCATCGCCACTGAAATAGGAAAGGTCTCCTTCCCTTCCTACTTCCCTTCCTTGTAGCTTTCTGTTTTAGGCTCCCATTGCCTACCTTGTTCTAGCTCTGGGTCTCACGTGAGACAACTTACCTTACTAATATGGCAGATAAAAATGGCCATCTGTTTTAATGAGTTAGATCAGATCATGGCAGGGTCCAGTGGATGCTACAGCCTGTGCAGGAGACACTGGGTCTTCATGGCTAGGAGCAGAGGAGGAGAGGAGGAAGACAGGCCAGGAAAGGTTGCAGCCTCCTTAGATAGGCTCATTGCTACCTATAAAGCCATGGTCTGTGGGGAGCACATTCACTCCCGACTAATCTGGATGAAAGTTGAGGTCCTTCTCAGATCCTCAGCCCAGGCTGACACATGCTTCTCACATGCTCAGGTCTGGACAGAACAAAAATCTTGGGAACACTGGCTGAATCCTTCCTGCTGGACTCCCTGGTTCTAGAAGAGGGGAGAGATGAAGTGCCAGGTGGGACAGATATCTCACCTACAGCATAAAGTGCCAAGAATGCAAAAGATTAAAATTTTAGCATAAAGGGCAGCTCTGGTTGCCCCGCCTCATGTCTTTGCCAGTCCACATTGCATTCTAGGTTGGGTACTTACTCGACATCTCAAAAGTGCAGATGTTGAGATCAATGTAGATGTCTGGGAAGTTGTTTGTGGGCTACTCGGAGGTGCTCCAGGTATCCAGCATTATCAGGTACTGCACACCTACAGCTTCTCTGTGAGGACAGACTGTATGGAAAATGGGGCAAGTGTGCATCCCTCAGACACATCAGCTGGTGCAGTCATACTAGCAAAACCGAGTTTGCAGTGATTCTTTGCTCAAGCAAAGAACATTTACCACTCTTTGTGGGAACAGATAATTGGGGAGGAAGTTCTGCATCATAAGGGGCATTTCTGAGAAGATTCTTGAATATGCTGTAGTTGATTTTCAGGGTGGTGCTTAGAGACCCAAGTTAGCCTAATGCTATTCTTCTGAAGTTTATAGAAAGCATATTCAGTGATGGGGCCAACATGATATATTGATTTTGTTCATGTGTTTCTGTTTATGGTGACTGAAGCTGGGATTGTGGTGATATAGTTCCAAAGATCATTAATCTTCTAGCATCTTTTTTGTTCTTTCCCTCTTGTTCAAGTTATAGATTCTAGCTGTAGATATAGCTGGAAAATGGCTGTCAGAATGGAATACGATAGGGAGTTGCTGGAAAGGAGCCATTGCTGTGCCTTGTTACAGATTCAGAGCAAAAGCTTTCAAAGAGCGTTCATCCGGCATTCCTACAACCACAGTGTGTGGCACTCCTGAAAAGTGTTTGGAAGAAGGCATCTGGCCCACCTACTTCACTTTTTAAAGCACATATTGACTACAGAGTTAAAGCTGGTATAAGCTAAAGAAACCAATGGAGGTTAATTTTTAGTTTTGCTGGGTTGAAACAAAATCAAAAGGTCCTTTTGCTTACTCAGAGCAATTAAAACACAGTAAGTCAAACAAAGCACAATGAGGAGTAAAAAGAGCTGTTAACTTGTCAGTGATTTGATTCCTTTGTTGTAACAAATGGAAATAAAACTGAGAATACACTTAGAAAGTCAGACATTTAATTGTTCTAAAAAAATAACTGTTAAAGCAATCATGAAATGCACACATCCTGTGAAGGACTCCAATTCTAATTGCTGTGTGTATAACTCCAGCTCTGAGTTTGTGGGAAAAATTCAAGTGAAAGCAGTGCCTCTGAGTGGAGTGTTTAATCCAGGTGTAGAAAGAGATCCAGAGTTATCATTTGCAGCTGTTTCCTTGCTGATGCCTCTCACAGTGATGAGATTGCTCTGTCAGACTGCTGTATGACTGCAGCTTCAGGTAGATAATGATTTAATTACTCAGTTTTTGGATCGTTGATCAATGTCATTGATCTAGAATGTGCTTTCAGTGACTCTGTATACCTACTGGGTTGATAGATATACGTTCATGGACTGAATGCTGATCTGTTCAGCTGAGATAACAGCATAATATCAGTCTATAATTAATACAATCACTTGTGCTTACTATCTGACTACAAAGAAAAAAAAAAATACTGTTCCTGACAATGTTAGTATTCATTCTTCTCTCTGAAATTCCTTGAGTAATTTTGTAAAGCTTATGTTCTCAGAAAGCAAACTGCAAGGAAAAATTTAAGATGTTTCCTAAATTATGTTCTTTAGTTCATATAATATAGTTAAAAAGTTTAATGGAACAGCTAGATAATGTTGAAGAACTTTAGTTAGTTAATTTTTTATTTAGCAGTTTGGTTATTTCTGTCATTTGGTTATTTCATTATATGTGCGGCAGAACCCAGTTGCAATCTTCTCCTTCCAAAGCAACATGTTTGTGACTTTGGAAAACTCCTGGGAGTTGTGATTTCAGTATGCTTGAGTATGTGAATGGATACAGCTGRCCACGCAGCCGAAGGACTGTTTTATTCACATTGCATTTAATTATAAATCTATAATCTACTCAAATTCTGAACGTCATCTCTGCTCATGGTGGCTGTGGAGGTGCTGTTATTGACAGGAGACTGGAATATGCTTGCAGTGTGCTACTGTGCATAAAAACTGCTTTGTGTTTTTCACTGACAAGAACTTCATAAGCAGAGAAAGGTGGTGTCATTGACAGCTTCTCTCTTGGCATTTGGAATATTTTTACAGGCAAAGTGGAAAATGATATCTCCAAGCTTTTGGCAGTTTATCCAAGTATTTCATTCAAGGTCACCCGGGCAGATCTTGTGCACTTCATACCAATTCACTCAAGCTGAAATCACAGGGAGGCCCAACTCTTCTCTAGGTCCCTCAAGTGTACCTTCTTTCTGTTGTGATTTAAACCATCAGGGTAATTGATTTCTCTGTCTTCCGTAAAGAAGTTGAGTGAAGATACTTCTGCCGTGTCTGATATGGTATATGCTATTTCTAATGTCTGCGTTATGACAGAACAGCCAGCTTGGAGTGAGTGGTTCTGAAACGTGTTTAAGAATAAATAAATGTTCCCATGTCCAAATTAATGGCCTGGAGCTTTTTTCTTACTCTGAAATTGCTTTGATCCTCAAAAAAGGAATAACCAATAAATAGGTTTGGTGTATGGCACCAAAGTACAGTATGGCAGTATGGCAGTAAAATGTGGCAGAGTATATGCTAACAAACACAGTATCTACAAACTGATGTTTTTTTATTATTGCTTACTGTAAAAACTTCTTGTAAAGAGACAGGCAATGCTTTTGTTTCATTTTGCTTTTACTATAAGAATGGATAAGGGACAGAGGGCACAGCTTGGCATTCAGGGAGTGGTAGCTCTTTGGCTACCTCCTATGTGAGCAAGAGGCAAGACCAGCTCTGTATAGAGGCAAAGCAGTCAATCACCTATGACAGCAGGCTCTTGGCAAAATGGCTGTGGATCCATAACTGAGCTTATCTGTGTTAGAGACAGGAAAAATCAAATTGGCTGGTGCCAGGCAGCGGTGTCAGAACGTGTAAGAAGGCAGCTGCTTGGGGGAACATTTATTGTTCTCCAACCAGGAACAACAGGATCACAAGCCCAGTTTCCTAGAGTTCCCTGACAAACCTGTCTCACCTCTCACCTGCCAAGGTTGTAGGTACTATTCCAAGCAACTCAGTTTCAGATGATGGGGTTCAATTTTTGCTAAGAAACTCTGAGAAGCTAACTCTGGGCTAGGATGATGTTTGGCTTGTCAAGCTGGATGCGACACAAGCACGAGCATATGAGCACACAGGAGTAGAAAAAAAGAAAAAGTTCTGTTYGTAAATCATTCTCATTCATCTTGCTTATAAACGCAGGCAGAAGAAGATCACTCAGTATGGGCAACAGGAACCTCTAACCTGGTTAAAGCACCTTTCACAAGGCACTTTGTGTAACTGTTACAATTATATTCCACTCATAGAGTCATCACAATGCATTTGTTTCGAAAGTCTGTGCTTGTAAAGACATGAAAATTGCCTTGTCTAAAAGCTGACTGTAAAGTGACTAGAATGCATGTTTTTGTCTCTTAATATATGTCCATTAAAATATTTTTCTCCAGCAGAACTCTGCAGAAAAATAACTTTTTATTAAGATGGGAATTGAGACTGTTTGGATTTTAAAAGGTTTTTTTTAAAAAAGGAAAGTTGCCTATAGTTAAACTTCTAAAAGAATTTTCTAAGCACTAAAAAAGTTGATTGTAAACCCAATCTTTCCCTTACTTTAAAATAGAGGTCGTCCACTTGCATTTTTTTGAACTGCAGCATGTTTCATACATAGTTCAGGTGCACCTCCAAGGCACTTCTGTTTTTACTAAGGGAGGACATGAGTCATCAGGTGCTATCCAGCAAACACTCTGTGGGGACTTTGAGGATGCAATGGCATTCCCAGCCTCCCAACCTAATCTCACACTGGTACCCTATGGAACCATTACCCTGTCCCATTTGTGAACTATTCCAGGAGTTTCTCCTTCTTGCCACTTCAAAGGGTGTGGTATATGTCTTGTGGATATCAGACAGATGAAGATTTTGTTATATGGCTCACAGAGCAAGAATATTTGTCATCCTTCTTTAAAATATTTTAGATGTAATGACAGGAACTGAACTGCATCACTTACTGGCCTTGGAGCAAAGGTTTTTTTGTACGTGTATTGTTCTGAACCTCACTTTACATATGAAATAAGCTTGGTTGAACCCTCACGCACACTTTTTGTTGAGACAGCTCAAGATATTAGCAGAAATGCTGAACTGAGCAACTCAAGACTCATGGGTTCACATTTTTTACTTTGCTTTTCTTTAGGTAGGGAGAGGAGAGAAGTCTGCAGAAGCCATACTATTTGCTTCAGCTGACAGTGAAGTGCAGATTTCTTGGCTTTGTGCAAGGGATATTGGTATGTTCTGCAAAAACTTTTACCTTCACTTGACATGGTATTGATACTTACACAGATTTCTTCTTGTTATACAACTATGGAAATGAGCCCAAAGGATCCTTAATCAATGACTAAATAAGAGGGCTGAAATAGTGGTAATAAGAGCACAATATCCTTACTAAGTGAGCACTGTCAGAAAGAAGCAATGATATTTGTGAATTATAAACAGGTGCTCTAGAGTACCACATCATTGCACATTTTCATACTAGGAGAAAACAATCCTTTCATGTCCAAAATCAAACATACAACATAAGCAACTGTTCTTAAACTGCAATCCTAACATTACATGGCTTCATTTTTTGGGAATCATTGGATTAGCATGTTGCTTATTTCTTGGGACAATAAGGACTTCAATTCATTTATTTGCAGTAGAGATAGCAGTTTTAGTAATATTTTCACAAAGAGTCTTTTGCATATTACCCACCCTTATGGCCTTCCTTGTCTGCGGGTTTTCAGTCTGTATTTATGAATTTATTTTGGTCTGCATCTGCTTATGTATTTGAATAAGAGGTTTTCTACATGTATGTTATTTTAGGACCCTTCCTTTACTCCTTTCTCCAATGTACGTACAATGTGTGATTACATGAGGTGTTACTGGAGAAACGAACTTTTGAGGACAGAAGTCATGTTTATCACTTATCATGTCCCAGTTTCTACGTGCATCCATGGCAGTAGATCTGAACTCATTCCTCTGATAGGAAGACAGTATTATATAAAATTGAGGTTTCAATCTGAAAATTCAGTATTTTTTGCTTTAGAAAGAACAGAGTTCCTCTGAAGTGGGATGCTATATTAGCTGCTGAGTATCACAAACACAGCATAAATGGCATTGGTCCTTGACGTAGACCAAGCTGAAAAGAATTGGAGGCAGTTTTCATCCTAGCTATGAGTTCCCAGCTGTGCTGTCAAATAACTACTACCTTTGTGTGAACTCTACRGACAACAGTGAACCACTAGACCTAGCTTAAAGGCAGGCAAAAGTCCTTCTTGCAATGTACAGTTGTATCGTATAACTCAGAATATTGTGGAGGTCAAAAATACAAATGGATTCAGAAACCAACCRGATGAATTAATGTAAAAAAATTCCCCTAGAGGTATTAAGTGCAAAGATGTGGGTAYAAATTCTGGCTTATGATGTCCTAAGGTACATGTTTTCACAAGCTGCAAGTTTAAGTATCTCTGAATGCTTTTTCCTTCTAGCCCTTTCCTAGATATCACCACTGATCAGTTAGAGGTGGGACATGGAGCTACACTGAGCTAGGCTGTGTCTAGGTAGACCAATATAGCCACATTTATTTGGGATACAGTTGACTGCGCGTTGTCATGCATCCCCTTAAATAACAGTCTACATGACAGACCCTGATTGTCCAGAGCACAGTAATGATAGTAGTTAACTAGAGAAAAGGAAATTCCACTCATTTCCTGGTCAGTCAGTCAAAAGCTGGACAGTACGGGAAAAAAACAGCGTGACATGGTACCAAAGGAGAAGAAACAGACTTATTTGCACTGCCCGCCTGGAAGGTGTTTCCCGGTGTCCTGGCCTGTGGGGTGTCCTGTGCCGGCCCCTTCCTCTGAGACGCTCACCTCTCACCTTCACCCTGAGGAAGAAGGATGGGGTGGCCTGCCGGTGGGCTTACCGCTGGGCAGGGTGGTGGGTAACTGGAGACTGGTCCTGCTGTGGTGTTCCTGGGGCAGGGACGGACGGCTGAAATGGGGTCCTGGGCTGTGGGCAGGGTGGGGGAGCCCTAGGGGCCTAGGCAGGGACAGGCAGGGCTGGGGGTGCCCTCGGGACAGACCCTTCACACCTTTTCCACAGGGTAGGTTAGCTCTGGACTCCACATGCAACACTTTCTCACTAGGAAGTGAAAGCAGTGAGTTTAGGCCATTTTAATGGGTACTGGCTGACTAACGGGAAAAAAAACGTACTAATAAAAAACAGTATTGCTGAAAGAAAAAGCAAGAGAAAAATGCTTGTTTTCTTACGTCCTTTTCCAAAAGTCAGAAGGAAAAGACAGAATGGAAAAAAAAAGAATTATAAACAGCACAGGAAGGATCAGCTCAAGAAGTTGTTGAGAGAAAGGAATTTGAATTATAAAGAACTAAAAAAGCCACAGCCCGCTTGCCTGAAGTGCTGGAAAAGCCATGTTGTTCTAGGGTCAGAGGTGGCCTCAGGCAGGAGGATATGTTTGCTAGTGTGATCCACTGAACTTGCTGGACACCTGGAGCTGGAATGGGCCACCAGGATGTCCGGGTGCTGGGGAGATCCCTTCGTCCCATACAGGGGTGCTGGTGACTGACCATGCTTGAGGTTAGACTGAGTTTTTTGACTCAGGGAAGACACGGAAGATGGGAGACTTCTCCTTGAGAGAAAATGAGGTGACCAAGTGTCCTGGTTTCGGCTGGGATAGAGTTAATTTTCTTCCTAGTGCTGTGTTTTGGATTTAGTATGAAAAGAATGTTGATAAGACACTGATGTTTTTAGTTGTTGCTAAGTAGCCTGCTAGTCAAGGACTTTTCAGCTTCCCATGCTCTGCCAGGTGCACAAGAAGCTGGGAGGGAACATAGCCTGGACAGCTAGCCCAACTGGCCAATGGGGTATTCCATACCATGTGACGTCATGCTCAATATATAAATAGGAGGCGTGGTCCAGGAAGTAGCGATCGCGGCTTGGGTATCGCTCAGCGGGTGGTGAGCAATTGCATTGTGCATCACTCTTTTTGTATATTCTATCATTATTATTATTATCATCATATTTTCCCTTCCTTTTCCGTTTTATTAAACTGTCTTTATCTCAATCCACGAATTTTACTTTTTTTTTTTTTTTCGATTCTCTCCCCCATCCCACTGAGGGGAGGGGGGAGTGAGCGAGCGGCTGTGTGGTGTTTGGCTGCCGGCCAGGTTAAACCACGACACCAAGAAAAGGAGCTGGCTGTACAAGATGAATTAAAACAGCCATCTACCCCATGCATAATTCCTCAGGTAGTATGGATCCTATATTTTTTTCCTCAGGATAAAGACGGGGGTGATGCTGAGATATTTCTAAGTGCTTTCAAGAGGAAGAGTGAATTAAAGTAGGAGACCAATGGGAAAATGTAGTAATATCATATTTCCTTATTCATGCAAAAGGCCCCTAGATATCGCATGGCTGATAGTGTTATGGAATATAGTAACGGACTGTTTAAACTTCCCTTACTTAAAAAACTGCGAATGGCTTGAGGTGGCACCCAGAACATTTACGAGGAGATTTTAAGGAACTTAGGAAATAAGTTGATCTTGAAGTATTTTAAATTAGGAAATTACTTAAGGAAATGACTTCTAATAAGGGTTTAACAGCTCCTAAAGAGGTCTATGTGCTATCAGGGCTTCAGATATTTATGCTTTATGCCCATATTGATTAAATTCTGTAATAGACCCCAGACTAACTTATAAGTAGCTCGTAAATGTCCAGTAAATACTTAGAGCTCATTGCCATGTTTTTTACCCAAGGTTAATAAAGCATGTTATCTATCCAGAGGCTGCAACAAGCAAAACCCAGTAATTCTAGTGTCACTGTGAGGTCCATGACACATAATTGTCATCAGCAGGCTTACCCACACTAAAATGGAAGTGCCCACTTGTGACTGTGGTTTTGCTGTAGGATAGATAGTTCGCAGGCTTTAGTTAGCCAGAAAATGGAAATCACACACTCTTTCAATAGTGAAGATGTTTTCTTAGAAAATAAGCATGGGAGTAGTCATAACTAACTCTAGATGCCTAAACAGTGGAGATTCACTTTAGTTGCATAAGTGTAGGCTTCTATGCAATTTGTGATGGTATCCAGTGTGGCTGCTGGCTAGCACACTAGAACGGAGTAGGCTTCTTATATGTCCTCTGTCATATCTGCCAAAGCCATAGCATGTGTGAGATACCCTGCGGCAACTCAAATCTCACTAAATGCCAATGTTTAGGCAACTGAATTCAGCTCTAGAGAACTAGTCTAAGCAACTCATCTGTGGTCTTTCTATAGGCAGGGGAATTCTGTCCTTACCTTAGAAAAGAATAATGAAGAGTAAGTCTCTTTAATCTTGCTTCAAAGCCTTTCTGTGTTGTGGAAGCTCTCTTCAGTGGGCAGGTCTCCCTCCCCTGAGATAGGGTCTGAGGTGGATGTAACATTCCTTCTCTGGAGATGTTGATCTTTCTCTTCTGATATGGTAGAAGATATAGGTAGAAGAGACAACTAGCTTAGCTAGCACATGCCTATGTGAGATAAATCTAGTCTTAGACACAGTCTCAAGATGGAACAAAAGAGGATGGGCAGTGTGACAAGGCGTCGAGAGGGTGAGGAGTTGCTATCTGGATAGAATGAGTAGGTCCGGTGGATTCGAGGCAGACTGGGAGGAGCGGTGTCCTGTCTGCAGCAAACCAACCCATTGCATTTAGAATCAGCACTGCGTTCACTGCGAATATGAAACTCCTAGTGGGACTGCAGCTCATGTAGCCTCATCTGAGCCAGCTGCCAACCAGCTAGCAGTGGGTACTGCTAACAGCATAGGTGGCAGTAAGCTGGATCTTGGCATAGATCAGCTGCCCAAAATGACTCCATGGAGGAGAGTCTGTACTGAGCCTGCTCTGCTACAGTTACACTGCCAGCAATATTACAGCTAGCTAGTTTAAAATTAGCCTCTGTATGTATATATGAGCAGGATATATTCTTAAGTGTAGCACTGGAAATTTCCCCACAAACTGATCACTAACTGTTTTAATTATACTTAGAAGTAAAATTTACACTACTGTCCCAGCTAGTAAGTAGAAGGTATGGATGATGGAGTTTGCTCCCTAGGTTCTGTTATACAAGAATAATGTGATTATGTCTCAGTAGAAATGGTGGATGCTCTGGGGATTATTTTAAATCAGATTTTGTATGTTGAGGTTCCTGAATGGAAAGCTATTGTATGCTGTCTGAAGCAGGACAATGATCCCTCTTAAGTTGGTGTTCAGTCATTTTGCTAAGTGCAATTATATGTTGGTGAGCTACCACAATTTTAATAGAAATGCCTTGATACTTTTACAGAATTTCCCAGATTATCAGAAGTCAATGGTAAGTGAACAATCTGGGCATTTGCAATTGTTCTTGTTAAACTGACTTCTGTCCTAGATACAGAAACTAAAATTAGTGGTATTTACTCAGGCTTAACACCCTATATTACACTTGCAGGAAATGATAAGCTAGAGGTGAAGTATTCAAGATGGGGGGTAATCTTTAAGCAAAAATACAGGGGTGGGTTGGTTTTTTTTGGAAAGCCTAGTTCAAAGAGTATGTAGACATATAATTTGGGGATGCAATGCAATTACCAGAAATAATTTAAAATGGGTTACTTCACTTGAGTATGACTCTTTGAAGAATAAATAGTAATTGTTTTAAATGCATAATTACTTTAATATTGGCTCCTTTCAGCAAGTCGCAGACTCCTAGATTAAGCTCTAAGTCCTGTGCATCTGTCCACTCAGATTCTGTTTATTCTTCAGGCTGTCATAGTTCCATTATTAAACCCCTTGAAGCCCTTTGATGTGTTCCTGCACATAAAAAGACTGGTGCAGACTTTCATGCAGCCTGATCTTTGCTATGCTAACTTTTTTTCAGCATAACTGAAGTCTGAGAACAAGTTAAAGTCATCATTAAGAAATCCTGCACACAAGGATTTTTCTTGTTAGAAATACTGTATTTTATAAATGTATTTATGTCCACATAAAAAGTTTTTTTGCAAAGCTTTGTCTGTGAGGCTGCAGATATATTTCTGATTTTCAGAAAGAAATCCAGTATTGGAACTTGGCTGTGTTTCTTTGGAAGGCACAGACTGCTCTCCRTGCTGAGCCACAGAACAGCGTGCTTTGATCTTACAGCAAAGTACCATGCTCTGACGCCTGCTGGGAAGCAGCGCTTGGGGTTTATGTAGCAGGTCCTTTTTGGGCAGTGCTGTGAGTACCATCTTGTGGACTCTGAGGTCCTGACCACCTGTGGCATTCAGCTGGGTTCTGTTGATCTACACCACCAAAACAACCTTGATTGCTTATTTTTTGCCTGATTTGCACAGGGTGACAGCCATACCTGTGGCACGATCATCCTTCTGCTGTCCTGAACCGCAGGTGAGAGTTCTCTGGGCTATCACATGCAGAGTGTATACAGACATCCCACCTCTATGCAAATACTTAACAAAGTAAATATAGCTGGAGGCTTCCTTAAGTTTGCTGTATGCCCTCTCCGCTTTTTAGAAGTTCATCTTACAGAGGGCTCTGTAAGGTTTTGGCTGGTGAGCTGCTGAGATCCTGACTCCAGTGGAGTCACACTGCCAAGAAGCTGGCAGAGAAGGGCGCTCAAATCTCAAAGCTGAGGGAAAAGGCTTTCTCATGGATAGTTCCAAGTTTCTGCCAGATTCCTGAAATTTGTACAAATACCAGAGGAATCCAGGGAGTTTCTCTGAGGTGAGGGTGAAAAGAAAAAACAGTCTGTCCTTTTCCCATGGTTTATTGGAGGAAAAAAATTCCTTTACATTTTTTTTCTCTTTGATCTTGCTCATGTAACTTACAGCTATTAAGAAATCCATGCCATCTTTGTAATGAGCAATAAAACACGCCAAGCTCCATGTGTTAGCCCAATTCTGATCTGAACAGCTAATTTCTAGTTTCCTGCAATTCCATCTCATTTCTGTTGTCTTTCACCTCAAGAGAAAAACTTCTCAATGCTGAGTAGCGGTACACAGAACCTACATGTGCTTATTCTAAAGCATTTTATAAGCCTTTATTTATAAGAATCCATGTGCTTATTCTAAAGTATTTTATAAGCCTTTATTTATAAGAAAAGAGCATTGTACAGAATAGTAAAGACTAATAGGTGTTAAGCTCTCAAGGAAGCACGGTCATCATTTATTCTGCTCTCTTTCTTACAATTCAAAGGTGTATGTTGTATCAGAAAAACCTGTAACTAAGTATTATTGACACGGCATTGAGACGTTCATTTTTTCTTGCCTTTTCCTCTGACTTCCCGTTTTTCAGAGTGCATTTTACCTCCATGGGGGTTCTGCTAATCCTCAGTTTGGTCCGAAGGTGGCAGCATCTTACTTCAATAGAAAGTTTCAGTCCTGTTTGGCCGTGTTGTGRCTTCATCCTGATATTGCCTAGGTTCTCTACGTTAAACACACTTTTAGCTAAGCAAATGAAGACGTATTCTGTGCTTGCTTTCTGGAGCAAAGAGCTTTCAGTGTGAGATACAACATCCCCAAAAAGTCTACGAATTGTTGTCTACAGATAACTTGCAGTGTACAGTAATAAAAGCAGAGTAATTGAATACTTGCTATTGGCATTTTAATGCTGTGGTAATACTGTTACAGAAGTCCTCTGACTGCAGCTACCACTTGCCCCGGTACAGTGTTATGGCATGCCTGCTGTGACAAACCCATGGGGGGGACACTCATTTTCTGTACATTTGGGGTACCCTTTCAGCTGCGCTGCACCCTCTCCGGATTTTGGCTGCTCAGCGTGTTGAGGGTGGAGGGGTCTGTATGTGCCCTCGTTATCCTGGATAGAGTTATTCCCTAGGCCAGTTACACCTGGGTAAAGAGTTGTCAATTTTACAAACTTCTGTTTGAAGATGCTTTTGTGATCAAAGTGCCTGGGGGCTGAGATGCCACTGGCTTCCCCTGCTGTCGTAACCTTCCCTTGTGAATACAGGCCACTTCCTTCAGGTCTGGCAGCCCCACTTTCCCAGTTTGGAGGAGAAATGACAACAGTGTCTCCCACACACCTTTTTTCTGGCCTGCCAGCTTAGGCTGTAGACTTTGTGGACAGGAAGCTTCTCACTGTCATTTGACCAGGGACTAGCACTGGGGCGGAGGGGAGGTTCCCCGTCTGAACCGAGAAGGGCTGTCATTATCACTGTAACATAAATAATGATTCAACATCCACTTAGCACTAGGACAGCCCTGACTGCAGCTCTTCACTAAATGGGAGGGAGGGGGAAGCTTGCACAGCTGTGCAGTGCAGGCTGTGCTGCTGGGGACGGGCTGGGTAGCTAATGGTTTCTCAGCCTCTCTGGTAAATCCGTGTCTGTAACAGCACAACAATACATGAAACAGTTTCTCTAGCTGTAATACATCTCCCTGCTTTTGCTTTTTTGATCTTTTTTTTCTTTTTTCTTTTTTTTTTCCTGAAGTGGCACTGCTGAAGACCTTCACAATGGCTGAATAGATCTAAACAATAGCTGCACTGACCATGCCAGCTCAACAAGGCTGAATCACGCACACCTTATGCTTCAAGCTGTGAGTTCAGAAGGAAGGAAAGTGGAAAATGTTTTGTGCCTCTGACCTCTCAAGTGTCATCTTCTTAGCAGCTCAGATCACTCTTCAAAATTATTCTATTACTCATCCAGCTCCCTGACATCTGTTTCATCGTTTCCTGTTCAGGCAGTAGTCCAAGTAGCCAAAATAAATATTTTTTTTGAAGCAGAACACCTTGTCTGTAAGCTTCCAGGGATGACAAACCATAGTAAATATTCCTGAGTGTGTGAAGCTCCATCATTACAACTTGAAAATCCAACTGAGAGAAGGAATGAGGTAAAGACATGTGTTTATAAGAAGCTGTTCTTTGCTGGGCTGAGAGTATGTGGTATACCACATGTATCCCTGTCAGTGATAGGAGAACGCCACTGATTTCCACTCACCAGTCTAAGTAAGGATTGCACCCTAAGAAGCAATAAAGACAAGTACGAGTGGATCAATAGTTTGTCTTGATCAGCTAAATTGTTTGGATGATAAAGAGTTGTCAACACACTAGCGTTATGACTCAAGCTACAGACAGTCAGCACATCAACCGATACTGATAATTACAGAGCTACGACAATAACACCAGCTGGGGATCTGCTCTGTTAATCGGGCCCAGTGCTGATCTCATTTGCTGGGACAAGTGTAAATTCATTACTTCACTGGAGTTACTTGGAGTACCAGTGAGCTCAGAATTTGGCTGACTATCCACTATTAATTTCTGACACATCATTTTACAGCATTAGCTGCTTATTCTAAAAATCTAGGACTGTGGCTAAGCCATCTACCACCTCTTTGCACCTCTTTTAGTAACAGGATCCCCAGATTCCCTGGTGAAGCTAATGGTAGAAATTACATTTTTTCAGAAGTGTGGGGAAGTCCCAGCAATGCTTTAGGTCACAGAACTCGTCCCCTGCAATCACGGGTGACCATGCAATGGGTCTTTTCCTTGTGCAGAGCAGTCCTGAAGACACACGGCCTTTCCTCCTGTAGATCTCCAAACACTTTATGAAGGCAGTTAAGCACTGTAACTACACATACGAGACCTATTTAAATAACAATAAGCCACAGTAGGCTGAGAATATGTAGTCTACTGACACACATTACTGGTGGCTGAATGCAAGACTGCTTGTGATACACCTGATAGATATGCCAGTAAGTTTCTCACTACAATTTGGTAGTTCATTGCTGTAGAAGCACACAGCAAATTAGATTCAGCCAGAGTCCTGGGTGTGGAAATTGCAGTCAATATTATCTATCACAATTGTGGCATATCCTCTAATAGTGACCCAGCAGGCACTGGGTGTTTAAATTAACCACGATGCATTAGCCTTAAAGATAATTAACCTTTTCTAATTTTTTTTAAATTCAGATACATGTTAGTACATGCAACATAGGTCTTTGATATACTGCAAGAAATTTCTGGAGATTGCCCTGGCAACATATAGAGAGCAAATGACAGTCCCTTGTGCTTGCTGTTTAATGTGAACAGTTCAAGAGGGGAAGGCCATTTAGACTTCATTGAAAAGCTGAAAACTGATTCTGTTTGTTCTGTGTGCTTTTATAATATGTGGCGTAGGCTTGCCCCCTAATAAAGGGGTTAGCTTTTCAAATGCGTAACTTTTTGCAAAGTAATAATGGCACATATGAAAATGATGACAGGCAAACCACAGGCAATTAGGGGGCTGATCTGGCTCACTTAATCATGAAAAAGTTTTGATGATTCTGTGAACCTCCAAGATATGTGGCGCATTTTGAGGTTTTTATTTCTGACCCTTACCGTTGACTCTCTTCCTGCCAGCTACAGGAATCCGCTGTTCTCAGTATATGAATGCAGCTTCTCTTGCTCACAGACTCATGGGATAACTCTGTGGTCCAGTCCTCCCAGTCAGCAGCAGTCAGCAGAAATGGCTAATGTGGTTGAATTGCTCAGCACTACATCTGAACAGACCTTGTTTGTTGTGTTAAATATGGCTGCAACAGTGCTCATGTTACATGGCATCACTAGGAGCCTCGGTTTGTGTGACTTAAACTTGCTCTTATTTTTTAAATTCAGCTCAGGACAATAAAGGGGATCATTAGTGGGAGAGTGGCCAGTTAGACATGCTTAGCGGAGACAGATGATAATTTAACTAATGGTGAACTTAAAAACAGATCTATATCTATCTAAATCTGTATCTAAGTTTAGGTATATATATATTGAAGTTAGTTTCACAAGGGGATCAAAAGTTTTTTTGGATACCTCTTATTTTGGTAGAATCTACTTTGCTTGGTCATGCTGATCACGTGGCTAAAGGATCCATAGTGTATAACTGTCCAGCTGACATTGAAGCAAGAACATTTTTACAGGGACTTTTACTCAATCTTGTTTCCTAAAAAAAATGCTGAGGCAGGCAAATATGATTTTAAAAAACCCAGCAGATTGTACTGCTTTGCTCTATTAAGTCCCTCAGCTTCTGCCAGAATGTCCATGAGAAGCAGCAAAACTTTTATATGAAGTATAGTAGTGAGATGAGGGTGCTGGAATGGAAACTTCATGCTTTTATTTCCACATGTCACCCATTCAGTGCCTGACCTTTGATAAATCCCGTAACTGCTGTACAACTCAATTTTCCTTCCAGTGGCCTTGCCTTTCACCTTCATTAATTCCTGAAAGGCTGTTAACGCTTCAGAATCTTTGTCTGAAAGGTTTTAAGACAACGTGGAACATTGTAGTATGCAATAATAATGACGATAAATATCTAGTTCATGCTTGTATATTTGTTTTTGATTTCTTGCTTTCTTTCTGAACCTAAACCAAAACATTTTCATATTTTTCCCTCTTCTCTTTTCCTTTCTCCTCAAGATCTGTCTTGSTCCCTATTATCCAAAATGCCACTAGCTCTATTGCTCTTAGAAGTAAAGCATGCATTCTACATTTATTCTACAATTTCTCATATAGTCCTATATGGAATTTACCCGGTAGATAGATGCATTTGCTAAACAGTGTGCAGTATTACCGTTTGCCACAACACAGTTAGCATCCATCTGGGGGCAATCAATGTGTTTCTATACATTTCTTTGCTTATATCCAAGTAATCTTTTATGTATATCATAGCTTTGCAATTATTTAAGCAGAATATGGTAATGGAAGTACCCTTGGAATTCAACTAGAGCACAAAAAGTTATTTCTATGTTGAGTCCTGTGCGTGAATAAAAATTCCCCATATCGGTGTTCTACTCATATAAAACTGGAATTGGAAAGAACYGCTCTATGTTCCCTATTGCAAAGTTGATGTTTTCTGATACTACTCTTTCTGTGGCTGTAGTTCTGGCATCCAGGGTAGCAGAAACCCAGGGGAAAGTGTGATAAAATCATAGTTTCTGTCCTCAGTGTGTTTTCAAAGAAGTTTTTCTCTTAGGCATTCAATTCCTAATTATTTAAAGTTTTTTTTACAACTTTTAAAAAGTTTACTTGCGAATGGAAAAATCTATAAATTCCAGGGAACTGTTGTAAAGTGGTTTTGCTAGTAACTGAACAAAGGACTGGATTGTGTTAAACTGTTCAGGTGAAATGAATGTTATTTGTTCCCTTTTTGATAACAGGAAAAGAAAGAGCTAATATTTTTTTAAAAAATCTACTTTGTATATTTATTTGTAAACAGTTCTAGAGGCTGTATGTCTCTTCTGTGTAATACAAAGGTCTGTAATACAAACGATATAAAGATACTATCCATCCATATGAAAACCATCAAGTATCTTGGAAGTCTTTATAGTGATCTAAGACATGGAGTGGGTTATCCAAAAGTATCAATAAAGCGTGCTCTGAAATCAAATTGAACCATAATTACATTTTTCCAGATACGTGTCTATAAAATCTTTGCCTGCACACACAAGCAAGAGCTTACCAGCCCAAATGTGACAGTCATCTCTCTGACCATGTAAAGTGCGTATGGTGCTTTTGGAGAATTTTGCATGTATAAATCTGCTTGTGTGTCTAGAAGTGTGAGAAATGGTGCAAGTGGCTCTCCGATTCCACTTGCTTTTTTCAGATAGTAGGGAGCAGGCCGTCACGTAAAAGATTAAGTATGCATTCTCTCAAAAATCCAGATGAATGCATTGGTTTTACATGTATGGCTATCAGAATATGACAGAACTCTTGTCCTCTTATCGCCACCAAACCGGAGAGTTCAAAATGGTGTTTTCTCTAGAATGCCATGGCAGGTCTTAAGTGTAAATGGGACTTGTCTCTTCACTCTCTTTTTCATAGCGTGCATCTGACATAGGAAATTTTGTGTTAATTGTTACTGTTGCATCACTATTACTTTTGTAAATGCAGAGCGCGAGCTGTTGGCTTGCCTAGTTGTAAGTTGAATTATGCCTGAATTCTGCACATAGTTAGGAAACAATAAATGAAGAGGCCACAAACACAAGCAGAAATACATTTTTTAATTTTGAAACTTTTTTTTAACAAGAAGAAGTAGCAGAATAAAAGATTGTCATAGTGTAGGAAGAGAAAACTGTGAGAAAAAAAAGAAAACAAAAAGTTAATGAAGTGTAAAATATGACTCTAATGAAAAATTGCTTTCTTTAGATGTACATTTGCTTTGAAATCCATGCTGGGTCTCCTAGTACCTGCTGAGCTTAGCTTTAAGCCCTGAAGCTATGATTTAAAATAATATATATTTGCTCTTTCATCTCTGTGCTCTATTGTATCAATTTCCATGAAAACACCTGGAAGGATTCTTAGAGCTCGTCATGAACTCTGACTCCAGAGATTTTCATCTTTAGTTCCTGCTGTGAACTGATACTACACATGCCATGATCTGTCTGTGGTTTCTTTCTAATCTTTGGTATAAAACGTAACATATATCACAGGGACCAGTGCAAACACATTCACCTGGCTAGCAGCCTTCTACAAATTTGTTTCTTTTTGAGATTGCAATCTGAGCTCATTTTTACTTAGAAAACCGATATACAATGCTGATCTCAAAAACCTTGGAATTTCTAAATCCAGAAAGTTTAGGCATGTTAATCCATCCAAAGTTTGAGTACCTAATTTCCAAAAGTATTAAAGGCTTTAAGGTATCTCTTCTTCTTCTTTCTGCTTTTCCTTATTTTTCTAATGGTTATCATGGGGGCCTTTGCTCTCCATGCCAGCGACAAGGACCTCAGGCCCCTCTCTTTATCAGATGCTCATATTTTTCCATTGCAAGGTCTTCAGTGACTGAAAACCCACAAAACCTTCAGAGACTGTTTTGTAAGCGAAGGAATATTGATTTCACTCTAAATTAGATTAGTCACTAATCTCCTACTGTTAATTGAGGGGCAAAGATAAAAGCATCCTTTAGAGAATATTATGGGTTAGATTATGATGATTTTGTCAAGGATCCTTAGTAAAATATGTCTGGTTGTCATCCTCAGATGATATGTAATGATATTAGCAGGTAAATGTTTGCAATATAACCCCATAGTTTTAGAAAGGTGCTTAAAGGTCACTTCTTTTTCAGAAGTCTTGAGAAATAGAAAAATTATGCAACATTTCAAATTCGTGAACTGAGTCACTGTCCAAAATCAAACAGAGACTCCTTAAGTGAGGAGGGCTTTTTCCATAATCGTTATTAAATTTTTTCACATAACTACCAATTTTTTCCAGTTCTTCAGAATTTTTTAAAAAAGAATTAAACAAAAAAAATCCAAATTCAAACTGACTGGTAGGGTGGCATTATCAGGGAGAGCGATACTATCAGCTGACTCACTATATGAGTCAGTCAGCTACCAGTAAAGTAAATTCATGTTGCTAATTCTGCAGAGTGAGAGTAGTCTTTTGAACACAAAAGGTGCCCTGGCTTTGTAAAGTTTAGGCTCTTGACTGCAGTCTTTTGTAAGATGTTTTGATGAGATCGGTGCCGAAATGTGCAGGAAGAATCTGGAGGACTTTTGAACAATGTGGTGCTCATCAGTGTTTCTCTGTGCGTGAAGATAAGGCCCCTTTGCATTTCCTTCCTCATCCTGCATTAGGAGGAGTGTCACCAGCAGGCCGAGGGAGGTGATCCTTCCCCTCTGCTCAGCGCTGGTGAGACACATCTGGAGTGCTGGGTCCAGTCCTGGGCTCCCCAGTACAGGAGAGAAAGGGACATACTGGAGAGAGTACAGCAAAGAGCCACTAAGATGATGAAGGGACTGGAGCACCTGTCATATGAGGAGAGGCTGAGAGAGCTGGGACTGTTCAGCCTGGAGAAGAGAAGGCGCAGGGGGATCTCATCAGTGCATATAAATAAATACCTGAAGGGAGGATGTAAAAAGGACGGATCCTCTTTTCAGTGGTGCCCACTGACAGGACCAGAGGCAGTGGGCACAYGCTGAAACACGGGTGGTTCCCTCTGAACACCAGGAAACACTTTTTCATTGTAAGGGTGACCGAGCACTGAAACAGGTTGCCCAGGGAGGTTGTGGAGTCTCCATCCTTGGAAGCCGTCTGGACATGATCTTGGGCAACCAGCTGTAGGTGGCCCTGCTTGAGCAGGGGGGTTGGACCAGATGACCTCCGAAGGTCCCTTCCAACCTCAACCATTCTGTGATTCTGTGATCTGCCTCCAAAATTTGGAATGGAAATGGTGGTAGGACCTGTGAAGGAAGGACTGTGGCAGAGAGTCAAGAAGGCATTCGGGTTCTGCGCTGCAAGGCAAGGGCAGGGGTGGCCTTGCCTCCTTCCCAGGCGGCAGCTGCCGCCTCTTGCTGCTGCAAATCCAGCAAGCTCCCACTGTCACCCATTTTCTGCCCCAACAAGCCTCATCGAAGCCATGCAGCTCCCCAAAGCTCCTCAGCTTTCAAAAATATAAAAGGGCCCTGAGTATAATTTAACAATGTCATCAGTTCCTTCATAATTGGCTTCCAAAAGACACTATGATTAGCCATCTTCCCAACTACAGCTGTTTCCATGGCTGAGCGGCAGGGGGAAGGCAGCAAAAGATCCCGAAGGCCTTCTCCATTCCCAGATCTGCCAAATAGAAAGGTCTGGGCCCTATATGGGCAGCCACTGCTGGCTCCATCCTCGTCTCATGGGAGAAGCTGGCTGTGGCTGTATATGTGGGATTTCTCTTAGAGGGTAACAAGCCAGGAACCAGCTCTTAAATCTGGTGCTGTAGGAGACCTGTGTCTGCTCACACCACCCTGCTGGAGGCACCAGAAGTGAGTACATGCGCCAGCACTGCAATGATTTGTGAAATACCAGTATAATCTGAGCTGTTTTTTTGGTAGCAATTTTTCTCTAGACCTTCCTAAAAAAACCTTATTTAACAAGGTAAATATCACAAATTTGAGGTTGAATTTCTTTTATGGGACTTACATCAGTCCCTACAAAATCCTGTGTGAGTTGGTTACTTAGGACCTTTTTCAGAATTTTTACTTTAATCCTGGCAAAACCTTAGCCTAGCTTTTATATAGCCTCACATACCTTAATCAAAACAGAGCATAGCAACATTATGGCTATCACCAGAATTTGAGTGGGATTTGCTAAGCAGTTTAGTGATATGAGTCCCATTAAGTCACTTGTCACCACTCCGATAGCCACAAATCCTCAGATCTGCTTGTAGAGCTAGTGAGTCTCCAGTGAGTTTTGGGGTACTGTAAAGGATATTGTGGTATTACTTTACACAATAATTAAATGCAAACTGAAGAAGAGAAACCTGCCTGTGTTCAGTAATAGTGAGTGTTCAGATCAATTGGGAGGGGTGGCAATCTCCTATCTTCCTATCAYATATTCTTTGTTAGCAATCCAGCTTCCCTATAACTGAGTTTATGAAATGAAAACAGTTCTGTCAAACAGGTAAACACTTTTTACAGTCTCTATCCTAAAGAAAAAAAGGCAGGAAAACCCCCAGCCCCTTCAAATGATTTGCAGGGCACTGGAAGCGCATAGGCAATCAAATAATCTCAGTGTCTTTCTGCCATCTGGAGACAGAGTGCCTGGAAAAAGTAAAAAGCACAAAAATCCATTGTCATTGTGTAATGGGAAAAACTTAGTGTCTTTAGATATATAGGGAGAAATAGTGGGTTAAATAGAACAGTAAATACTCATTTTTAAGAACAGTTGAGTCAAGCAATGTAATGATACGACACTTACACACAGATTTTAATGTCGGGGATCTCTCAGCCCTGGCTATTCCTGCAAATGACTGTTAACAGCTGTAGCAAACTACTTAATTCTGGGAACTGCAAGTTACTATTTGGTGTCATGAAGTCCGAGCAGCTGCAGAGAATTACTTAGCCTGGAAGTGAGAGGTTTCTTCAGGGATTGTATTAGAATTGCGATTTTTGCAGTTGCAGTGCTGGAAGCCTCCTGGTACTGTCCTGAGAAGGCATTTTGAGCCCCACCTCCAGCAGAACATTGCTTGTTAAGGGTAAAAGCCATTTGTTAGGTTTTCTAGGTGTTACCGGCTTGAATGCCTATTAACGGCAGATGCAAGTTATCTGTGACGTGGCATATTTTCCAGATTTATCTTTGCTCTTTGCACTGATGTTCCTGGAAAGCCTTTTTTTTTTTTTTTTTAATTATTTAAAACATGAAGTTAACCACCGGGGAAATAGTGAATTTCTTTCAAAAACTTCAGATCTGTTTATCATTTGGGAAAATATGCTTTAACTGAAACACAGGGAATGCTTTAATCATACATACAAGTTACTGGCCTCAAAGACTGGATGAAATTTGCTGGTGAAAGGGCAGACTAGATGACCYGCTGGTTCTTCCTGGCTTCCTGTTCTGTTAATTTGCTAATCACATCTGTGGGATTAGAAGTGTCTTCAGAGAGTTATGATGTCCAGACTCTTTGTCATGCTAGTTCAGTAACGTCCCAGAACTGGGGAAAAAAGAAATCCAGCCCACTTGATGTCCTCCAAGTACAGGAATTGCCTGATGTCTTTTGGATTAGTTCAGCCTGTGTAGAGATTAAAAGAACGTATGTGAAGCTCAAACAAAGTTGTTTTTCCTTCAGTCTAGCAACCAGCAATCACACTAGTGGGCCTAATTCACTGCTCTGTTATGCTGTAACCCTGCTGGCTTCAATAGAGTCATGCTGGTGTCGAAATGATTTAACGGACCAGTGAGTGAAACATAGCAGTTGAAACATATAGACTATTTAAAAAACTTAGCAAATCTGGAAAGTTGATTGGCAGCTTTTTTTTTTTTTTAATTATTTTATTTTATTTTTTATCCCAAGACATGGATGCTCATATTTTGGGAGTTGCCATAAAAGTTACAGAAACTAAGGTCTGGACTTTTTTTTTCTTGGGCATCTGTTTATCTTCCCTTCAGTTCATGATTGTTCCTTCCTTTCAGGGTATTCTTTGGTGCTTTGTTCAGCACAAGGAGGGTCCTGCTATTTCCTTTGGGCGATGTGATATTGTCTGGACACTGAAAATGAGCAAAGAGAGTACTTTTCCTACTTTTATTCTGCTTCGTATTGACTTCTCTGATTTGAATGTTTTTCCACATATTGTTTTTCGTCGTCTCACACCCTAACAAGATATTATCATATAAGATAGCACAATCTGTTATGAAATACTTAGGGCTTGCCAGCAGTTTTTATTTGACACTTTAATAATGATCTTTAGGAGAGAAGTGGGAATTGCAAAGAACAAAGAATCTCCAGATGTCCTAAAAATGTACGACGTAGGATTTGCAGAATATTTTTCTACTTGGGAGATTTCTAATTTTCGTTTGAAACAGCACAGTCCTGCGTTACCCTTGCCTGAATTAAAATGAATACAATTTCATTTACAGATTGTCTCTTAGATTAACCCTGTACCCTGGATGTGTCTGGTTTATTACTGAAAGTGCACTCCTTGCTACTTCTCCTATTCTCTGTGGTTCTGTAAACCTACTTTAATAAAAATGCAGTATCTGAACATAATTCTTCTTGCAGCTCACCTTCTCAGACAAGGAAAAACATGTCAAGAAACTAACTATGAGGTTTTGGCATATGTCTTCTGAATGGCAAGTTAGCTCTCAGCTTCAATATTTTGTGCTATTTGAATTGTGCTCTAGAGTCACATGCTTTAAGCTAATTGCTCCCATGCAAGACTTGAAGGAAAGAGAAAAGTGAAGTTCCTGTGGTAAGTTTTTTGATTTTTCTGGGGGCTGAGCTGAGCCTGAAATAGAAAAATTCCTTCTCTACTCTGGTTTTCATCTTTAGTTTCACGTCTTTTTTTTTTCTTTTCTTTTTTTTTTTTTTTTTTTNTTTTTTTTTTTTTTTTTTTTTTTTTTTTTTTTTTTTAAAAATCACACAAATAAAATGTATGTGAACCCAGTGGGTTTCTCACCATTATGTCAACTCAGGTGTCATACAAGCCTAACCAGAAGAACCATGCTTGACCAGATACTGTAGGGAATATAGGAATAGCAATAAACAGACTATTTCAAGGAACTAATTTATAATTCCAACGTTTTGTTAAAACGCATTTATGTAAACATGTCTCCTCACGTGTCACCAACCCTATCTTTGCAGGGATGATGGCTGTTTTTCTGGATGATTTTGTCAGTAGAGTTCCCCTGCTGGACATGTATGATAATGGGAAAAAATGCAGAGAGGTACCAGCTTAAAGCTTTCCCCTCATCACTTCTTCACAGCATTTCAAGAGAGGTTTATCTTAGTTTCCTTTTCTGAACCTCTGCAACTTCTTTTCCTCACTTACATTTGGACTTTTGGTAAAGCTGTTACTCACAATCAGTTCACATCTTTATTTGTTTTAACATGAATTACATTCTTTCATTTACAGGGGGGAAAACAATCCTGTAGCTCATCAAGTTGGGCTCCTTAACAGTGGGGATGTGTATTTTACTTAATTTTTTAAAGATGTATGTATACTTGAACCTTCTAATGATATTTCTGATAGTTTATTCTGTTTCTGAACTATGCTCTGTAGGGACGTGCTTTATAAATAGTTTGTTTCATAATTTTAATCTTAATTATGCAGCTATTAGGCTGTGATTTGACAATGAACTGCATGGAGGCACAAGGCCTTGCCTACTGCAATCACAGATTATGGCAGTCACAACAGTTTAAATTTCTTTTGTTCCAATTAATGATAATATAATTCTCTAGTTATCCCATAACCTTATGGTCATTCATCTTAACTATTGTTTTTAAGTGTTTTAAATAACAAGAATGCAGTCAGGAACTCAACGCTCAATGTTACATACTACTGTGCTATTAGGAGGAGTAATCTGTAAACTACTTTCTGGAAGCTACCCATCCCCAATGCTTTTTCCAGTGCTGCCTTCAACATTGTGCTCAGCTCTGGTGAGCTGGGTAACCCTTGGCATAGGCAAATAGTTTAGCTATATACTGTCAAGAGCTCAGTCCTATCAACCTAGAACCAAACTCCTTGCTTTCCTGGAAAAGGAGAAAAAAGGAAAATTTCAGAACAGAACAGTTTACTGAGATGAAATGAGTATGAGTCAGGATGACCACTTCCTTGGAAAACTGCTCTTGTTCTTGACAAATTCAGGAGTAATCTGCCTTTTGCTGAAAAAAATGCCAATGATGTAACCTATGTTTAGAGGAGAAGAGAGTTGTTTTTTAACTTACAGGAGCTTACTAAATATAATAGAATGTTTGTTTTGCATCTAAATCTGTCTGCTCATAGTTGGATATATCCGAGTAATTTGTCTTTTTAGTACTGTATGTATTACATTTACAGAAATGCCTTTCATTTGAAGGATCCCAGTGTGCTTATGAGTACTTGCATTCATTGCTGGAATGAATTGTCTTCTCAGAATAAAGCGGGAGGTAAGTCTAACCGAAGTCGAAATGATAAGTCTAGAATTATTATAGACAAGAAAATAATGTGTTTTTTTCCTTTTCTCTTAGAAATGCAATTTCACTATTATATTTGTTAAAAAACAGTTTGATGTGCTCTCCGTTATGGGACCAATGTGTGTATATATACTTGATATGAATCAATTTTATTCATGGCTCTGTGCTGATTAGAATGAAAGTCTCTGTGGGAGAGGGGAAACTGCAGTTATGAAAGACATAAGCCTTCTAGAAGCTACACTCTTGCTTAACCAGTAATTAGTGGGTAGTTCCATGAGTTAGTGAGTGAGGCTGGTAAGGTGTGGGCTATGCGGGTGTATAGTGATATCTTCTGGGCTTGTAACCCATACTTCTGTCCTTTTGCTTTTTATGGGGCATATAACTCTATTGAAGCTAATTCTGTATGGGTGTTGTAATATCCAGATGGAGCACATGACTGAGAAATGCTACGTAAGTTTAAAGTAGGAACAGCTGTAAAGAGACAACAGGAAAGAGACTACAAGCATGTTAAAATCTTGGGGGCTTGAGGCGTCCAAACCTTGGAGGTGTGGAAATCCGAAGGTGGAGGTGGTGAAGGGTAGTGCAAGGAGGCTGAAGAAACCCTAGGAAATGGGGAAGTATGGGGCTGTTTAGGCTACAACATATTTCAGAAGTAATATAGATGCAGAAGAGTGTGTTTGAACATCTAACTGCTTTTGAAGGAGGCCTCATGCTGCAAGAGGAGGGAGACCAGGATTCTTCTTGAATTCCACCAACCCAGGAGAGGAGAGGTACGGACAGCCTCCCTGCTTTGGGAAGGAAGAAGGTTAAAGATACCAAAGAAGTAGACTAGAACAAATCTTGTTGTCTCAGGTGTGGAGTCTCCTATGTTTTGCGTGTCTTAATCAGACTGTGCCCACCATGCTAGGAAAATACTGCTTTATGGGTATATCATAGCTTCTGTGCCGTAGGGCTTTAATATCCTAAACTTGTAGTTTAGAGAACTAAGTCAATAACATCCTCAGCTGAGATGAACTTGTGTGTTTACCATGATCATCACAAAAAGGGTGTTCTGTCCTTCTGTCCATTCATATAGGAAATGCTGGGAGTCTTGTAAAATTCCCAAGTACGAAATACAGATCATTCCAGAAAAAAAAGGCTATGAATCCAGCAGAAGGAGTGGAAACTGCTGAAAACATTAGTTTGAAAAACACCGTTCTCCCTCTTCAAAAGCATTTAGAAACAATTTAAATGATTAATGGCTTCTAAAAAATATTTCCTATGGTTTTCAGATATTCCTTCCCCCTCAGCCCTTATTATAAATTACTGTTGTTGTGTGAACATCGTCTTTATTCCTTTGAATGAGTATATAGAACTTTGCTGCCCTACTCATAGCCTTCGGGATATTATAGATATTGTCATAGAAATGGTTTATTGTTTTTCAAAAAGAAAATTCTGCCTCCAGGGTGCTTAGTATAACCTTATTAATCATTACATGGGTAGAAGGCTTTATTGAAATATTGGTGCTGCTTGAATCAGATATTCTAATAGGAGCTAATACTATCTGGCTTGAGGCAAGCAAGCCAGAAATATCCTCTGTAATTCTTGGTTAGTAACTTCCATCATGCACTATTCTGGGAGGACCCTTTTGGGATGAGAAAGGAAACCATTTCAGAGTGCTACAGCTATGGTAGCAGTGCCCCAGCTGTTCTGCTCGTGCTAAGCCTATTCCTGATGGATACCAGTCCCCAGGACCCTTAGTTACTAGCAGAGATGGGCCTGTACCAAAATTCTCAGCACAAAGCTTCTCAGTTTCAAGGAAGCTCTACTGTACCAGGCTTTTGAAGTTCAGACCTTTGTATAGTTGTTAAATTTCCTCATTAGCAGCATGCAATATTCCAGGTAGGAGTAACTGAATTAATTAGGACTAATTTAGCAATTAACTAAAATGTTTGTATGGCCACATTAATGATTGTCTGTCTTTGCCATTCACTAATAATTGGTATGCTTTTCCTTGGGGTAATGAGTGCTTAAGTGATTGAAAGTCTGAGAGGGTGTCCTTCACGATATCACCATTCATAGCGAGCATTTCAAAATGAAGAGAAGGAAATTATGTGCGTAGGTGTGTCTGGCACAACAAAAACATTTTTTGAGGTCTTAAGAAATCCTGGAAAACGCTCTCTGCAGTCGGATTGCCCAGATATTCTGGGGTCTTCTGAGGAAAACAGGGCTTTTTCCCCATGCAGCCTGGGGCAGCAACACATGTGTTCGAAGTCTGCAAACCAGTCTGTGTATCAGGCCAGTGTAGCCCAGAGATTGCTCTTGCCAAACTTTAGGACTTTTTTTAAAAGGGTGTTTTGCTTTGAAGTTATTAATGTTATTCGAGGAGATTTCTGTGTCCCACAGCAGTCAGTGGAGCTCTACAACTGCAAGAATGACAACAGTGAAATTTTATTTGCACAAAAAGTGGGGACAGGAAAAATACATGTTCTTTTGCAGAACTCTGATGCACTCAATTTACATAAAATAACCTATTTTATGTAAGTAGGTATAAGAGGTCAATGGGGATGGGGGCACTTTAGTTTTGTGAGGAAGGATCCTGAGTTAATTTCTCTCAGTATGTTCAGTGACAAAAAGAAAATTACAGGGAAAGCCAAAAAGAGAATTCCAATTTTTTGTTCTCAGTGAAAACATCAAAGATTAAAAGCAAAACTCCAAAGCTTTTCATGAAAGTTCAGGGTTTAGAAGCAGGTCATTTATCACAGAAGAAGAAATCATGTTTTTGAATGAAACATTGCATCTGGCTTAAAATCATAATGAATGGGGGACAAACCACTTGATTCATTAGGTACATAGTTCACTTAAAAACCTGTCCTGTTCCCGTGTTGCTGACATCAGTGAAAACATTGCCTTTCATGTCAGCAGACCAGGACTGAACTGTAAACCACAGAAATAATTTATTTATTTAGGAGATGCTAAATCTTCAAAACACTGAGCAGTTTCTGTGATATACTGAGTACCCCTGTGTCCCACTAGCTCATAGGGTTAGCCCCAGAATTATGAAAAACTGACTGTTATGTGGCCCCTTCCATTTAGGAATCATTGATATTATCCTTTGTTGCTTATCAGTGTAGTTTTTTCCTGAAATAATTTTGTGCTTTCTCTCACCACCCTTCTAGCACTGGAGGATTTCTGCATAAAATGGGATAACAAAACTAGAAGGGACCTCCTGAGCCATTGAATTTGGAGCTCATGAGAGCAAAATTTACATGTGGGACAAAGAAAGCTTTTGGAAGACATCCTATTGCCCCTGTTCTCTAGATCAGGGCTGAAATTACGTCTGCTGTTGCAGCAGTATGTTTTACAATGACCCTCATAAACTTATCCATCTTCCTCCTAGCAGTGGTCTGGGTTTGGTCCTGCCAACATGGTTGCAGAATCTGCCTGCTCTGCTGGCTAGGGAGTCTCTGCTGACCTCCAGCCTACAGCTTGTCCTGTTCGACTTTGTACATTTGTTCATAATCCATCGTTGTCCGGTTGAATAGCTATCCTCCCCTCATAATAATGTACATTTCAGGCAGCACGCATATTCCCTCTCAGCTTTTTCTCTGCTCACCTAAACAAACTAAAATAATTTAGTTCTCTTCTTGTAAACAGAACTGTACTCAGTACTCTAGATAAAGCCTCACCACTGCTATGCACAACAGCCTTAATACTTCCATATCTTATCTAAAAGTATCTGTTTAGAATAATTTTAAGGACCGTGTTAGCATTTTTACGAGCACATCGCTTTGGTGATGTTGTTCTCCTTAAAAGGGAACTGCTGCCTTCATTGTAGTCTGGGATGATACAGTTTTAACAGAATCAAGGTTTCATCCACTGCCTTTACATTATTTTTCATGGTACTGTCATCTCACAACTTGTCTGTTACATGTTTTGACATTACTTAATATACCTTGCCATACTTCTGACACAATCACTTATATGCGCTTTAATTCAGGGACCATCTTTTTGTTGGGGCCTTTCAATACTACTGTAGCACTATACAAAAACCCAAATAATTCAGGAAGTAAGCATGGAACAGAATAAACCAGCTCTTTGCTGCTGTTGTTTTTTCAACAGTGTCAGAAGCAGAGGACTGATCTTTGGTAGAATTCAGAAAGCAAACGAAAGAACTCAACAATTTATATATCCCGAGACTGAAGCACCACCTGAACTTGCTTTAAAACACATAAAAATACTGCTTAGAGAGGGCGAGAAGTCAATTTGCAGAATAAGGAAAAAATGTGAGAGACCACAGCTAAGTAAATACATGGAAAGAAAGACTAGACACTGAAGGAATGGACATAAAAATGTGGAGGTACCTCAAAGGAAACCATAATCAACAAACACAAAGAGAGACATTGCTGGAAAAACTTTGCAGTTCCACGAAATCTTAACAAGCCAAGCCACAAGTCTATAGTTGTAGCAGCTGTTAATTTCACAGCCATGGAAGACATGGCACTTGAAGATACACCAACAAAGTACAGAAGTCAAATGTGTATCTATTTTAATAATATGGTTTGTTTTTTTTTTTTTTAAAAAGCAATACTTTGTTCATTGCGAAATGGTACCTAGGGAGAAATGACTTATCTATTTAGACTCTGGGCATACTGAGCATGTGGCAGTAAACTGTGCTTTGTAACTCCTGCTGCATAGTGTTATTTTATTAATGAAGTGAACCACGATGACACTTTAGAATTGATTACTTCAGCTAGTTTAGCATGCATAATGATTCAAAAAACTTTAATTCAAACAGGCTACAGGCCAGCAAAGAACCATTCCTACCTGCTGTGTGCTTATTCAAGACAYGGTTTCAGTAGGTCCTACTATGATACAGGAGAATATGTTTCTCGCTTGCATTTTCTTACCAGTTGGGGACACATAGGATTTGAATTAGTTCTTCACTTTTTTTGACTAGGGAACTATTCTGTTGCTTCTCCTGGCTTCCAGTGGATAGAAATCACTTGGCATATGTCCGTAGCAGCAACTAAGGTCAACCTTAAGGTCAGCTTCTAGCCCACCATTGGTGTACCCTTTCCACCCTAGTATAGAGCCCACTCTTGCACTGCAGCCTTTAATCCTTTAAAGGTGCACTAATAGCAATTCCACCGTGACCCGTTCCTGACTTCTGCGCATTCTGTGCTCTGTATTTACTGCCTATTCTTCAGAAAAGAGTTAGGAAGATGGAGAAGAGTGATTCTTAAAAGAGCTTATCAAGCCAATACAAATAGCCTCTAGAAGGCTGATGGAGGCTTCATGCTAAGATACATATAGAGCAAGTGGTTCTGCCCAGTTGATGGTGACTGGTCAGGGTCGAGCCTCAATGTCTGTGGAAGCTTACCTTGAATTGCTTAGTCCAAAGTCTGTGCCTTGCAGTAGTGCTTTGCAGCTATTGCAGCTTTTTTGGATTAAACCCAGCATACACAGTAATGCACAGAATATAGAGTCAGTCTGTATTCTTTCATTTCTATGCTAAGGCGAAATAGAAATCATCAATTTTCAGGAGGCAATGGAGAGGGTATTAACCTTAAAGTGTTCACTATAATTTGAAAAGCAGAGTCTGAAAATTGTGAAAATAAATGCTGCAGTACAAATGGCTTCAAGTATATCAAAGTCAGGTCTGCTGTTGAACAAAAGCAACATGCACAGGCTCTTTCATCATCTGATTGCTTAAAAAGGCCATGCTCTGTGGCTGAAAATTAGTAACATATTGAAGGTCTTGAAGCTGACGATACGAGGGAAACTAATTACCTCTGAAACCAATACCAAACTATTTTAATGTTATCTCCTATTCTACTTCAAAGACTGAACCCCAAACTGACTCAGAAAATATAGCAAGGCTATCTTTGTAAAATCCCTCATTTCTGTTGGAGGAAACACAATGGACTTAAGATACATGTACTCTCTGTCTGAAGTACTTGCCAGCAGATATTGCTGTTTGAGAATAGTATAGGTGTACAGGGAAATCAGTTGTCTGACTGACGCCCTTTTGTGTGTATGGGACATTGTTTTGAGGGTTACCATCCTCCTGTGCCACGCTGCTCTTTGAGAAAGCAAAGCGATTCCAGGGCAGGCCTCTTCGGCGTCTCCCTGGAGCAGCTGACGACATTACCATCACCTCTGCAGAGGTGTGTGGTTTTGCACTAAGCTTGCAGAAGAGTCTCTGTCTGATGGTTCCTGCAGTCCCCACCAGTGGCAACTCCACCAAGTGGGGGGTCATAAAGCAATCAGCGGCAGCAGCATCTCCAAGCACTTTGGTTGTCTGCAAAGCGAGTATGAGCTTTTGCATCCAGGGACAGATGTTGTGTAGGTTTGGAGGATATGTACATAGATGTGGTCCAGAGGGGGAGAGGGGAATCACAGCAGGTATAGGAATCTGCTGAAGTCTATTTCAGATCTCTAACCAGAGAGCACCTGAAATTTTGAGTCAATCATTCTGGTTTTGATCAGGGTCAGCTTAACTAGTTTCTTTATAGAGCACATATGGGCCTGTCACTGGACTATTTAACTGGCACGTTTACAGTAATCATTCATCTGGCATGCAGCCATTAGCATATAAAACACTAGGTCTGCAAAGTTAACTTTAATAATGATATATTAAAAATTTTAATCAGACTTCCCCACCTTTTTCCAGAAAAACAGTCAGTGGGGTATCACATTTGCTCATAATTGGGCACAACAAATGAACAGCAGCCATCAAAAGACACTCTGTGACCTGCTGGAGAGGAAAGTTTCTCTCTCTATTGATGGGGCAGCTATTTAGCTCTCTTTTTTCATGGAGTGGTGAATTGGACTGGCCAAGCTTCACACCCACATTAGTTTAATTTCTGTGTATGCCACATGTGACTGGTCATAACTAAAACACAATCACATTCCTTGTTCCAAGGCTCCTGCTGGCACAAAGCTTTTGCAGTTTTGCATAGGTTTAACATAAAGATATGGGGTTTGCCTTCCAGATGCACTACCTGAATACTTTTGTAATATTTGGCAACCTCCGGAGGTGAAATGCTCCATTTTTCCTGCGGTATTTAATGGCTGCTGGAGAGGTCTCCTCCCATCRTTGTTAGCATTGCCATACAGGCTCCTTGTGTTTCAGTAGAACTGTCATTTTTTAGCACAGCAAAGAGGTGCTCGATGTTTCCATTTCTTTCTTATACACTCAAGTAATCACAAGCTATACGTGTAGCAAGAAGACTAGGAAGTATAGTATGCGTAGTTGAATTGCATATTGAATGCAGCTGAATTGTACTCATCTCAGGTAAAATGTTTTGATTTTTAAACTTTCCAGTAGTAGCAATTTGTGCTTAAGGTTCAATAATGTAGGTAATTTTAAAAAGCTTTTACAAGCACTTATTTTGGCAAGACTGTATGTGCAGAAATTGCTAATAAAATTTCAGTGGCCTTAATCAACCCCATATACAATGTAATGGTGAAAAATAGCATGAGAAAAATGTTCATACAGAAATGTGTTATCAAGCAGATTTTCTTCAAATAAAACTCTTCTCTGATGGCAGAGAAATGTCAAATCTTTCTTTACAAGGGTGGTGAGCAAAGTCGGTTCAAAGTGCAATCTTGTGCTCATTTCTAGATACTCAAATGTTTGCATAATTGGAGAAAGATTAGGGACAAAAGCAAAACTTGCTAGCCAAGTGGTTTTAGTTTTGAATCCTTGTTCAGAAAAAAATGTTATATCACTTTTGCAGCACTACTTGGCAACCACTTAATTAATGCATGATTGAAGATCATCTACAAGGGGTAATCATTCAGATGCAGTAAGTAGCTATTTTTGTATGAGCTGTTCCTGCATTTCTTCCATGCTTTGATGAACAGTGGAATTGTTGACATTTAAAGTGTCCTTATTGCCATCAGGTTTAGTATAAGTAGAAATAAAGAAAACCCTTTTACCCTTGGACTTGTTATTTCCTGTTCTCTACAAATTCAGACAGACAGTAGGCTACATTTTTGAGGTTTTCTTTGTAAACATAACAGCTATACACTGACTTGTTGAAAACCAGCACCCTCTCTCCCCAAAGTAAAACAAAATGCAGTTAGTTGAAACTCTGGAGAACATTTAAGATGTCTGAGAGTGAAATTTGCACATAAGCAAAAAGTATACTGACAAAAGATTGTTTATTTCTGATAGTAGTTGTTTCTAGTGCCTGGATGTTTTTACATTTTAAAGATAACCATGAAATCATACTGCAGAAGGATCTGGAGTACTGAAGTCCCATCATGTAACATTGAAATATGTAGGTAATATGGTGCATGAAAAAAACTCTGACTAAATTAAGGYTGACAGGTCTATTTTGCAATTAAGCTGGGTGGGGACAAAATAGGACAAGATGGTAGGATGCTACCCAAAAGAGGGACTACTGGTTTTCAATAATTAACCCCTGACAAAATTAGAATTTGCCAAGCAAAAAACTTACCCAGCTAAAATATATGTCTATGGAGAGTATTATTCCTCTGGCAGTATGAGATTTCAGATTTCATATGAACCTGGGAAGGTTTGGTAGATGCAGGTGTATTCTCTTGACCATTTAATAGAAGGTCAGTGAAGCTAAGAACAGATCTAGATTATGTTTGTGTCACTCTGATTACAAAGTCCTGTTCAGCCTCAGGTGGAGTGCAGCCAAGTGAAGTGCCATAGCAACTGCTCAGATGAAACCCAACGGGCAAAACATTGAGGCTGTGAGCACAGGTGGCTTGGACGGTGTTTTGCCACCTGTATTATCAATGTAAGGGAGAAATTGTTGAAGGCACACTTAGTGTTTGGCAAGGTGATGCAGAAAAATGTATTTAGAAGGAAACATGAAGGTCACTCGGGGAAAGAAAAATCTGAGAAGGTCCAGAGAGATTTCCTGCTGACTTCAGTGAACAGTAACATTGAGAAAGCTGTTAAGCCTTGTCAGAGATACTGAAAATATAGGCCAAGTTGAGCCAAACTGCTCATATTAACCTATAAAACCCCCTGTTCTCTTGGAGCAAGTGTGCATAGCTTTGTTGCGTTAGCCGGAAAAATGTGTGCAGTAGTTCTAAATTATTTTGTTCCATTACTCTAAGCTAATCTTACCATGTTGGGTTGTACATATCAAATGATTTTCGCAAATTGTAGTATGCTTGACATGGCAGACACTGAAAATGGGATATAGATTCATGGGCATGTTTGCAGTCAAGTGTGAATAGAACAGCTAGTCCTAGAAAAAAAAAGTCAAAATAAAACATCAATTTAACATCCATGAAATCACTATCTGGCCACTACCTCATATTATAAAATTTCAAAACAGCGACATTGAGATGTGGTCTATCATCTATTATTGACAGCCAGTTTGACTGAAAACAATCAAATACTGAAGCTGTGAAACATTCAACAACTTAGAAAGCCCAGAGCAGGGCTAGTAGCACTGCCCCTAAAGTGGCTGTATTATTTCTGAAACAGATCAGTTAGTTTGTATGCGTATCTCTGCCTAACATGGTCTTTGTCCAGAAAAGTAACCTTTACTGAGAAATTACAGTAACTCTGGTTTGAACAAGAGGGGCAAAAAAGGGAAATAGTTCATTTAATAAATGCATTTTTTTTCCAAACAATACAACATTTTTCCTTCAGCTTCTCCTTCTGCATGCCAAGAGACATCTTTCAGAGAGAGGGAGAAGAAAAGTACAGAAAAGACACAAAGCATGAGAACGCAGCAGGTCCCTCCAGCATTTTGTGCAGTGCTCAAAATACAAAGAAAACACAAAATGATCAAGAACCAGGGTCTGACTGTCCAGCTTTTCATTCCTGAATTTAAAACAATAACCTGGGGCAAAAGATTAGCAAAGAAGGTCAGCTGGAGAGTTGCAGAGAGTAGGAGGGCTGGTGGTTTTAGAGACATCTCACTTTCCCAAAACCAGCTGAACAAATTACTGCGTGCCTCTGACTGAGCAGCAGATTAGAGAGACTCGAGCTGGGTCTCTGAGTGCAGCTGAAGCGATGCTTGCTTTTCCAAGCCAACAAAATGCTCATTAGCTTGTTCACATTTGTGAGAGGGGAGCTGAGCTGGCATGATCGCTGCTGGAGAGGCAGGGAGAGCGGAGCGGACGAGGGGGAGGGAAACCAGGGTCTTCTGCGAGGGATGTCGGTGGGAAGGGCTGAAGGTGCTGAGTCAGCATTATTGGCTCAGTCTCCCGCTCCATAAAGGTGACACATATTCCAGCCAAGCTGGAATTTGGCTAACACATCCTTCCTTGCAGATAATACTCAAGTAAAAACTGCACTTGAAAATTTTCTATTATACTTTGCTCTTTTTTTTAAAACTGTGGCAAGTGCTGACAGATTAGAGAAGCAATTTTGCTGACACTGAAGAGAAATCCATTTGGCTGAGTACACTGGGGACAGTATGCCCATTCTTAGAAATTATTATCCTAATAATCATTGCTAAGTACTTTAAAACAATGTATTATGTGCTAAATACAGGCAGTGAGCTCAGTGGTGCCCAGAAAGGGAGGAATATACAGATTGTTTCCTGAAGTTTACAGTCTAAAACATTATCATTGCAAGACACAAAGCAATAGGAAAGATGAAAGGTTTGCAGGCTTCACTCTACGATATCAAATTACTCCAACTCAGAGCAGTGCTGCAGTCCTCTGAAATCAGTAAGAGTCTTTCTGCTCCTGGAAAGAGCAGAAAGGGACCCAGGGGATGGCCGAAGGGACGGAGGCTTCTGGGGCCGCAGCTCACCTGGGTGGCTACCTGCCTCCTCGCTCGGCTCCTCACCTCTCACAGCTCTGGCTCTGCGGCAGTGCCGCAGAGAGTCAGGCCAGCTCTGCCTGGTGCCGGTGAGGGTTCGGGAATTTCACTGTCTAGGGGAAGAATGTTGTTATGTCTAATGTTTAATGCAGTGCTGGCACCGGGAGGCTGCAGGCAGATTTGTTTATTTGACAGGCTCTGCTAACTTGACTTTCTAAGGGTAAAAACCTACATTCCTATCTGGAAAGGCTTCCATAGGAACAGATCAACCAGTTGCATCGTTCAGCGATCACTCGGAGCCAACAGGGCCGATAAGGTGTGCCTGGCCGGGGTCTCTGCTCCAGCTTAACGCCAGCATGGCACGGATCTAACGCAACCACCAGATTTGGTCCGTTCCTGCAAAAGCCTCCCAAGGTTTTCTGCACTGTGGGTGGTTTGTGTCTTTCAGAATTATATTGATAAGGTTTGAGCCTTCATGGAATCAAAAATGCCAGTAGCCTCCATTGATTAGCTTTCATATTATTTTTATATTACATGAAAAAAAGTTCTTGTTTCTTCTAGTTGTGGAGTGATGCTGGTTAAATTATATCTTAAAGTGAAGAAATGCTTGCAGATATTGTTGATGACTCAGATGGTTTATAAGACAGACCACTGTTTTAAGAGCAGCATGTGCTTGTTCAGTGGACACCTCAGTGCCATCAAACGTAACTAACACTGACCAAAAAAGGTATTTTGTCTTGAATTTGAGAAAGCATAAATATTTGAATCAAAGCAAAAACATAGCTGCAATTTCAAAAGGCCAGTGGAAAAACAGCAAGAATCATCATATCTGGAATTGAAACTTTATAAAACATCTTTAATATAATAAATATCCATCCTATTTGTTCAAATGAACTACATGTGCTATGTCTATACTAAGGCCAGCAAGGAGAGCTGTTGATCTTTGAGGTAACTGTTACCAAAACTTCTTAAGAAGTTCATCCCAGGAAGGACTGCTCCTCCAAATCTCATCAAACAGATATTACAAGATACTTATGGTGTCAGCAGACACCGAGAAGGCAGAGCTGGAGCTTGGGGCTGGGAACAGGCACTAGGACAAGGATGCCAGAAAGCAGGATGTATAGAGCCGGAAACTAAGGACCAGCGCTGAGCAGGGAGAAACAGGGTCCAAGGTGAGAAATCAAAGCAACGAGCTCCAGAAACTCCTGAAAAGTCTTTTTGCAAGACACCCTCCTGCTCTCCAACCAGTGATTTTGGAAGTGAGGAAGGAAGGCCTTGCTGTCCCACTTGTCCCCAGGCTGCTCAGGGACTCTTTGCAATATCCGAATTTTGTCTATCATCTATGTTGAAAGGTATGAACTGTAAAAAATAATTTGGTCCGGGTCTGTATTTACAAGAAGTTTAATGAACTAGCAGTGAACCTGGTCTGTACATTGAGCTAGCTGCAGCGCTCAAGCCCAGTTTCCATGTAATGAAACTGTGTGCAACTCCGTGTGTTTTTAGATATGTGAAAATACTTTGCAGATAAACATGTCCACAAAGATAAACACATACAGACAAAATTCTGTGGAAAACATAAAATGTTCTATATAGTACCTGTCTGATCTACACTAAGTATGTTCTGTTGTATTTATGCTTCCTATGCTTAAATGAAAATAATGGTATTGAAGAATTTTAAGCATTGGTCTCAGTTTCATCTCCTCAAGTTTCCTGAAACATTTAAAATTGTAACTGGAATCTCATGCTTCCTATGCTAAGTTTAATTTGGAACACAGACTAATGGAAAGATAGTTAATTTAAGCCAAAGATTGCCATGATTTTGTGATATCTAAGCAATATAAAGGGGTTGAAGTCTTACGTACTTAGTCTCTGAGGCAGCATGTAAGCTATTTGCTCCTATTATGTGATTGTCATCCTTCTCATTAACAGCAAATGATTTTATTAGTTTGTTTAAGAATTTCAATCTGTTAAACCTTTCAAAATGAAACCTGCTGTTAGTGACTTGTCACAGAAAGTCAACAAAGTAAAACAAACTTTGTAGTTTTTTGTATCTGATACTACTGAAGATTAGCCATCTAATGTGATTCACGCGCGAAATAGTGTGGATGATAAAGTCCCAGATTCCTCAAAAAAAATTTTAAAAAAATCAGTATGCCTTTGGGAAGATATACAGCTCCCGTCTATCATTTGACTTTTCTCCCTTCCTTTCAAGAATAAAAGCGGCAACGTTGCTGCTTGTCATCTTTAAGTGATCTGACTCTAAACTGCTACCAATGTCTGCTTTTTCACAGGACACAGTCTCTCGGCTTTTCCTCTCACTTTTGTTGATTAGCTATCAGATTTACTGCAAAGTTGTATCTGTCTCATGTTTTTGTGGCATTGCTGTAGGATAACCAGCTGGTCAGAAGCACACAGCCCAAAAGACAGATGAAGCACTGAATATGTTCATCAGATCCTCTGGGGCATGGGGACTCTGAAGAAGTAAATGGTTCCGTTTTTTTATAGGGGAATACTGGCTTATGAGTTTTAGTATTTTATTTAGATTTAAATCAGAGATTCCCTTTCTGTAAGTGCTCCAAGGCACATTCAATTCAAAAGCAAAAGTCTTTTGATGTCAAGGGGTCCTGAGCTAACTTTTATAATGCATATACTGAGAATTTGCTCATTTTTTTTTTTCAAAAGATGTGAAAAGGTACACCAAGGTAAAAGAGATAGTAGTCTAATAAGATCTGATGTCAAAAGCACCTATTTTTGATAAAGTCCCACTGAATTGATCCTCATTTAAATCCAGAGCAAAATTAAACCCATTTTTGAATGGACGTATAGAAGAATACCGTGCTGAAACTGTTGAGAAATTTAGGCAGGACAATTGAATTATATCAGGTTGGAATTTGGACATTTGTTTAGACTAGCATTTTTGTTTATCAAGGGTACCAGTCACTTCCTAGTTCCTTTACTTCACGATTAACTCCTCAGGTTGGGCTTTTGACCTAGAAATCATAATTCCATTGCCTTTAATGATCTGCAGCTCAGCACTCGAAGTTCATGGTACATAACTCATAATACTGATAAGCAGATAGTAAAAGCATTTTTTAAATGCTATTGGTTATCTCATAGCAAATTTCCATTTAGAGAGAGTCATGCAATTCTGTTATCCTTTCTCATTTCATTTGTGGACCAGGTAGAACTCACACAAAATTAAATGCATGCTCATGCATGAGTTTAGCAATAATAAGGCAGCAGTTGTGAAATGTATCTAAAACTTCAAAAGATAAGGTCCCAGATGAAGGTGAACTTGTTCCCTAAAAAGCATGTATTCCTGTTATGTTTTAAGCTGACATATTGAGTTTGTTCAGGCTCCAGTGTCCAAATCAGCAGCGGGAATGAAGACTGAGCCCAGGCTAGGAAGTGATGCTAGGAGCGTTGGTGTGCCTGCCTGCAAAGCCATCGTTGACACTGGTGCCTTGAGGTACTTAGGAAGGACTGGAGTTTGTACAGAGGTACAATAATTCATTTCTTTTCCTTAGTGTTTATTATAAAAATGTGCAAGTTCAAGCTGGAGACTTGGCACACTCCATGTTAACAGTATAACGACTTCCACTATTGTTTTACAACAATAAACACTTCTGATAGTAAAAAGCCATATTTTACCAAGAGATTCCATGCAGTATGACCCCAAGCATTGCAATATTTCTTGAGAGAAGCATCACACACAGCATCCTGGCTATTGCTGCAACGATCGTCTCCATAAAAAGCATACAGGTCAGGTGAGTGAAAGTGAGAACTCTCCCATTTATTTAGAAGAGCTTTACCATCTGGTTCATTTTGATTTAAGGAAAAAAAACAAGAAACTGTGTTTCCTCTCTCATTTCATTAACAATCTGATTTTTCACACTATAATAAAAATGAGTTATGCCATTCATACACAGCAAAGTTGGTTTCCTTCTGCTGGACATGTCCTGGCTTTGGACTGCGTACTTACCACCCCAGCTGTATAACAGAAGACATTATCCAATGTCTCCAGCAGAGAATGCAGTAAGTGTGGACAGAAGGGAGGGAAGAGGTGAAAAAGAGAAAGAGAGGGTAAACAATATTTTACTAAATACATTTCTGAAGGTTCTATGATGGAGATGTGGGTTAAATGGTAACTGGTCTTCATTTTAACTCATGGTTGGGGGTGAAAGTGGATTTTTTTTAAGTTGTGCTGTGTTTCTGTCTGTCATTATATTAATATTTATTGATTTTAATTTCTTTCTCCTTTCCAGAGCTAGCAGAGCTTTCCAGAGCTTTCCCTTGCCTGCTTGCCTCATACAGCTGTCTCTTTATGGATGGCCTGCTTCTCCTCTTTGGTTTATAGCGTGCTCTTTAAAAAGATTGAATAAACACAGCTTTGCACATCTTTTCTGTCCTTCTTCTAGAAGCAATTATGTCCAAAAGCTTGGCAGCAGAAGGCCAAGGGTAAATTGCCTTGTTTACCAGGGCTTCCTAGCAGTAGTTGCCTACTAATGGCCAACTAGATAGAACCATTAATAGGCAAAACCCATGTATTACCAGGCATTCAGGAAAACCTTTTCATCAGAAATGGTGCAGGCTGCATTTTACTGTAAAATGTCTTCGTTTTTCATGAAACGGGGACAACATTGCAAACAACTGGTGTTCYACTTTCTAATAAAAAATTGTCTTTGGGATCAAAATCAGAGCTAAGTAGCCATTCTTATTAACCAGCTTCTTGCAGCATAACAGAGTTGCCACAAATGACATCAAACTCAGTATAACCAGGAAACTTGTGTCAAGAAAAAATAACTCCATTCTAAAATAACAGATATCACAACTTCGTCATTGAAATGTCAAAATATTTGAACTAAGAAAATGTAAATATTAACAGATTAAACTAACCTGCCAAATTGCAGTTTGCTAGTGTTCCGAGTAGGAAGATGGTGAGTTTCACCAAACAGATGCTGGAATTAAGGACATCTTTGGGTTTTTTTAAAAATTTGTTTGTTTTAAAATCATACTTGTGTGCTATGTATAATCAATTTCCAATCGTATTTCATTTCACTAAAGTACTAGGAAAACTTCTGTCAGCTTTAAGATTATTTTGCAGAATTTATACACATGGAAATTTATTCTTAAATAACTATTCTTGATTAATTATTTTCAATTACCTTCCTGCATAGATGCTGCTATATGAAATAAGTGTGTCTATTTTTGAATGTGGTAGCTATTACACCCACTTTTCATGTCCTACTCTAGCCCAGATTAACTTTCTGGGTAGGCAAAAGTGTACTTTCTAATTTATAACACTTGAAAGTAAATTTGATGCCAAAATCACAAGGTTTGAAGGGGGTGGTAATATATTGTGTTAGAGCAAGAGATGGAGTTGGAAGAAACAGAAGAACTTCTGGGTACACATGGCCTTCAGATCTCAGATGCCTGAAAACTTGCCTATGTTTGCTTTCCCTACAAACTTTATATTGCTTTTAGCCTTAAAATCACAGGTACAAGACCACTGCTACATATAAAATCAGTTCCTTCTTCCCTTAATAATGAAAAAATAAATCCATGTTAGAAGACAATGGTGTTCATTAAATGGCATTTGTCCTTTCTTGCTTGTAAATTATGTTTCATTTCCTATGCAACAAGCTTATACCTTTTTATAGGCTAAGAAAACTGGTTGTGCTTAAAAATATGCTTGCTTTTATGGTTGAAAGACTCTGATGTTCAGGCTTTGAAACTTTTTAAATGGGTTACTAGACCATGGTCAGTTATATTTTTCCTTTTACTGTACCTTGCAAGAGCCATGACAAAAGAATGACTCTCAGAGCAGGGGATATAAACCAGATTTAAATACCTAGCATTTTACTTCAGGCATCTGGCTCATCCAGTCATATTTAAACATAATCAAGAAATTCTTGAAATACTTTTAAGAGTTTATATTTCAAGGGAAAGGCAAAATAAGAATTCCTGTGAAAACAAAAACAACACAACATTGCCCATATCTGGCCATTTTATCTCCTCCCTGCTTCATCTTGCTTTTTCTGCTGCAGAAGGAAATCCATTTGGGGTCATCTTAGAAGGGTTCCTACCCCTTCAGCACGACATTGGTCCGCTAACCAGAATGCTGCTGTATCCATATTTCTGTGGGCATTAAAAAGTACTGATCTGGGCAGAAAAGCCAGAACCAAACTTTGTATATCACAATATTCTCAATTCTGTTGTATACACCAGCTTTGCTGAAAACTTTTTACTGAATAGACACAAGCAACGCTTCTAGGAAATAACTGCTTTCGGTGATTATTTAGACACTTTACTATTATTTTGTTCTAGTGTCATTTTTTTGTTTGTTTTTTATTACCTAGCATATATTGGTATTCATGATTTGTAATTCTTGTAATAATCTTGAAGGTAGAAGTATAAGAGAATAGGTGTTGAGGACTAATAGCTCTTCAGGCCTCCTGTTAATACTCAGCAATGTATTAATATGTGTTCTTGCAGCACAGCTGTTGTCATGGCCCCATGGCTATGCAGCCCTTGGGCAGAGATCCCGCAGAATGTGGGGGCTTGTGGGAGGGTGGAGAGTGATATAGTATCTGCCTGCATCCAGCTCCAGGTGCCAATGCTCAAACGTTGTTCCTAAGTGAATAACGCTTTATAAAGTAATCTGGATAAATAGTTACAGCCCATCCAAGTGGGAGGTCAGTTGATGAACATCATGCTTCTTCTGAGCACCCACTGTGTGACCCCAGTCAATGCAGAAAGTAATGATTTTCTTGTCTCATTTGGTGGACAAGTGGCCACACACCACTCTGCTGGGATCCTGTTCCTTTGGAAGCAGTAATGAGTATTAAATGAGTTTGGGAGTGAAGAAATGGAAGGGAAGATAGTATTCAGATCATAGAGACTTATACTCCATCACCGTATCTTGGATCTGGATCAGTTGCCTCCAGTTGGTTTCCGACTCAAAAAAACATTAGAACTGGAAGGCATCTCTCTTCCGCAGAGATCAAGGTTTTCTTGCAAAACAAATATTTATTTCACTTTCATATTTGTGATTTAAAATGCCTTAGAAATAGCATTCTTAAAACTCTGTCCTGTCCTGGAAAGAAGAAAAAACACAGAACAGGAGCCTTTCGGGAATGCTGATCTGCCAAGAGTATAAATTAATTTATGTGGTATTATTTAATAGCTACTGCCTAGAAGATTGTTAGAAGCCATAGATCATGGTTGCAACATCAAAAACTCTGGAATGGAGACAAAATTTCCATTTTGTTTTCCTCCTGTCTCCAATTGCTTTATTCCATCGGTGCTGTTTCTTGACAACGCTGTGAAAGCAATGTAGATATTTTGCCTGTGAAGCTCAGAAGCATCATATTATGTTCAAGCTTCAACCAGGACACAGCTTTTAAAGATAAGAAAGATCCAGCCTTCCTCCTCCCTCCCTGCCCCCYCTTTCTGTAGCAAAAGTTGATTGACAGCTAACCACTGGAAGATAGCCCTAATAACTTTGTACCTTAACATTCGAACTGGAAAGGACTTATTCCACCCACCAAAGCCTGCCAAAGACAAGATAAGTCTTCAGTACATCTAGTGTGATAATTCAGTTTTGTTTTAAATAGCCAAATGAAAAGGCTTCTTGTACATGCCTTGGGAGACTATTCCCCAGTTTAGCAAGAGTGTTTTCTTCTGATTTTAATTCTGTGTTTTCCAACTTGTGAGCAGATTTAAGCCACCTAAAATTCAAATGTTTGATCCAAGCCAAACATCTAGGCTCTTTCTATAGCCAGTGGATTACCACCCTAAAACAGGTATTGAAGATAGATGAGGTGAATTGCCTTCTACAAATGCTTTTTGATCTGCCTTGATTGTGGTGGGGGAGCGGACTGGGCTGGAAACCAGACTTGTAGAGACCTGAGAGGAGAGTCCCACCAGAGCAGAGCAGTAGTTCCTCCCACAGCTCCTGGTCACATGCGGCTCTGTCATGCTGAAGGTTTCTCTCTTGGAGGAACACACCGGCTTCACTGGGAGTTAAGTGTTATAGTTACCATTACCTTATTCTGTTTATTAGTTTCCCTAGTTTTTTACTGACCTTACTTGACAGTGTGATCATTTTGGTAACAGGCGTTTACAGATTAGAAATGAGCAGAAATGACCATTGTGATCTAATCTGATTTCCTCCGTAACACAGGCCATAGGACTTTCTGAATTAATTTCTGTTTTAGCCAAACTGTTTGCAAGTGACAAAGACCCAGCTGCTACCTTTGGTAAAGTGTTCCAGTTTATTGTTCTTCTTTAAAATGTATGTTTAGCTTCACTTTCTAGCTACATTATACTACTAGTAGCAGATACGTAAATTTTTTCTCTTTTCTTCCAAATTCTTTGTTTCCTTATGCAAAAAACCAAACCAAACCAAACCAAACAACCCACTATACTTATCATGTTTGAATTACAGGGTTTTTGGATGTGTAAATCTTTACAACCTATACCCACACTGCTTGCTTTTTTAAATTTTTTTAAGGAGATTGTTTCTGCCTTTCCTATTACTGGACTAACTCCTCTGAGCTGTAATGGTGCCAGGGAGTTGCAAATCTCTGAAGAAAATTAAACTCATGGAGTTGCCATATCAGAGCAGACTGTTGTTGGACCAGATTCCAGGCTCAGATTTCAGTGCAGGCTTCTGATATTTTTGCCAATAGCAAGAACTTCTAATGGAAGAACCTATGAAAAGCTCTTGCTCAGGAAGATCCTAGGAATGAAGTCAATGTCAAAACTTTGTCTAATTGCAACTGGATGGGGATTTCATTCCTGAATTCTGCTTTCTAGTGACCTACACCATAAGCCTAAACACGCCACCTGGTCTTTATTTTCCTCCATACCAGGAGGTATGAAATTTTCAACTAAAAAGAGTTAAAAATGAATTAGATACTGCAGTCACACAGCTCTGATAACCTGGAGAAGAACTGCAGCATATGAAGGGCTTGCAGTGTCTCATACGTCCGATGTGGGAGACTTAACACAGTGGTTGTCCTGGAAGCTGTTGCTTCTGGGTAGAAGCTCCAGTTAGCCCAACTTTTAGGTTTGTTATTGGCATGTGATGGCAGAGAGACTTAAATTCAGGAATAAGGGCAAGGCTATAATTTGCTGCCTTATGATATTCCCAGATTGAAAAGAGAGAGTCTTGTGAATGTCTGTGGTGATGTGTTCCCATGATTAACAGGGATGTCAAAAATAGTGAGAGGCCTCACTGACATTTTTAAAAGCAGAAATACTTTACTGTTCTCCAATGATGAGAAAGTACAAAGAAATCCGAAATCAGTTAATAATAAATATAAAAGAGATTTAAATTGAATTCCCCAAATTTAGAAGTAAAATAGAGCAGAGCTGTGGTTCATTAAATTAATGGAGAGGATTTATAGGTCAGCCATTTCCACGAGTAGGTCTGAGACACTCAGGACCAATGCAGAGTACTCCAGAAGTGTGGTTCAGCCATGTTCTCACAGCTCCGGGAGAAAAGGGAGCTCAGGACCACTCCAAAAATACCCCGTTAGGCAGTAGTGAACTTTGAAAAGTGACTGTTAAGCAAAGAAAATCACCGTGGTGTGTTTCCACACCCCCAACATGCCCAGTTCTGAGTTTTCTACACTTTACATTTACATTTTGCAATGTTGCAAAAACCTTTCTTGTTTTTTTTTTTCCCTTTGGAACTTCCCAGTGCTTTGCTGGGCCTGTTCACCTGCTCTGGTGGCCTCCATGTATTTTCATGAAGCCTCCTGCTAAAGCAAGTGGAATATTCATTAGCCAACAACTGATATAAAAACCTGACTGGTTCTTCTAGCTGAATGTAGATGTATATAGTGAAATGTAGGGAAGAAAATAAACTATGCCAACAAAACTGCCAAATGGTGGACTCTACGTTTCTTTTCAGGCTGCCATAAGGGTATTCAGGACCCTGGGTGCTGGAAATCAAGTTTCAGAACATTAACTTGCTTAGGAGATGTTTTGTGATAGTGGACCAATATTTGTTTAGTGCCCAGGACTGGAATTTGAAGCAAGATTGCCGTCTCTTAGCCCATCATGGAACATCTTGGAAAGACAGAAGAAAACCATCTCTACTATCATCACAGGGAGATAAACTTAGAGGTGTACTCCTTGCTGTTTGTCTTTTCAAGAAAGAAATTGCTTTTAAATTCCCCTTTAAACCTTCTCTGATCCTAGGAGAGAGCCAGAAATCACTTCCAAGCAGAAATAACAGCAGAGGAAAGGTATTCTTGAGAAAGAATTGTTTGTTCAGCTTTAAAGTAAATTTTTGTTTTTGTTTCCTCCCAGCCGTGAGGAATGGCTGAGCCGTTTTTTTACCCCCAGGAACATAACTGATGATGGCTTGCAGCAAATATTTTTCATCTGCAAAGGTACTAAAGGTCTCTGCAGGATGAAGGGCAGAGCTACTAATGGGATTTATGTGGGAGGACTATTGTACCTTCTGAGGAGCCTTGAAGAAATCAATAGGGATTTTCACACATTTCTGCACTTCAGTAGTTTGTGAGTCTCAGTATCAACTACTGGGTAGGGAGTATGTATCATAGGGGTATCTACAGCTTTGCAAACCTGCATATAAACACAAATAGCAAGTTTACATATATAACGTAGTACTGGAAAGCAGCCTCCTCTGCATGGAAACTAATGACCATTGAGATCAAGACAGAAAAGTAAAAATGAAAATACTCCTCACCCAAGAAGAATGCAAACATTGATATTTGCAATCCGTTACTAAATTATCAGTATAATTTACCTCAGTAACTCTTTTATGGCTGCATGTAGTTGACAGAGGCTTGCTTTTCAGGTTATTAGAAGATCCTACACGGGATAAGCTATGTGGGATGCAGCTTGCTATGGGAAAAGCCCCTATTGACTTTACTGGCCTGAGAATCAATTCTTAAGAATGATGTTTATGACTCTACATCAGCTGCTCCCTAAAAATCTACCTAGATTGTCTTAAAGTGTGAGCCCAAGTCTGTGATTGAGCCCCATTGCTTTCAGGCACCAGTTTTGGACAAACCTTGTGCACTGGAACTGACTCTTAATAGAGGCTGCTGCACACCCAAATCTGCAGGTGGCCATGCTTGTCTCCCCAAGTCTTCTGTCAAACATCCCATGATGTTGTGAGTCAACATCTGGCAGTTAGATTGGCCAGGCTCCTTCCTAGCAGGGTCTGAAATGTCATGAAGGGTGGGCAGATGGAGGACAGATGCTCTCTTGCTGGCAAACTGGATGCAGAAAGCATGGTTTAGCCTATTTTTGGAACTCTGCTCTTTAAGACAGTGTCAACATAGCCTTTGAGTATTTTCTGGCTTCTCTTCATTCGTTTGCTGCCTCACTGTTGATTCTCACACACATTTCTGTCTGCTGTCCTCATTCCTGACTCCTCAGGTTGTTACTTTTACAAATGAACGTTACAGTTTTCATTAGGCATCATCGGGCTAAAGTTCTGCGGTCAGTTGCAATTGCATTGGGTTGTAATCAACGGTGCTGAAAGTATTGTAGCCTTAAAAAGCAAATCTGACTCCAGATATTTCAAACCTTCCATTTGTGGTGGGACAGAGCTGTTCACATGCAAGATGCAATGGAGTGCAGGGGGTCAAGGTCAAAATGATAATGTACCGGTGAAATTTAGCATGTCATGACAACTAGTCATAGAACAGAATTGGGTCCATGGAGCTTCTTTAGAGACTTTATATTATACATAAATATATCCTATTCTATATACACACATATATGTATCCTATGTATATCCTACATGTTCTTTTTCTATACAGAGAATATGCATTATATATATAATTGCTAACCTTTAAATTAACTTCAGTATCTCTATAGTTATGAATTAGATTGCTTATTTTGGTTTCTTCCACTTAATCTGGGAGTGTGTCCTTTAATAATATGGCTTCACTCTTAATGAGTGCAGTCATCCTAAGCTCATGCCAGAAAAAACATTGTACTACAGTGCTCTATCATGTGTTACATTCATTATCTGACTGAAAGGCTGCACTCCTCCACACAATTACACTGAGGTCGAGCATAAAAATGTGTAAATGTGTGTACTTGTAATAGGAATGTGCTTTGAGGGTTAGATCTCTTTAAACAGACAGGAATTATCTCATTTATTTTGCCAAATCTTGATCTTTCCTTAAAACAGATCAACATCTAGCAGAGCATGTCCATGGCAGCTATCATAATAAACTCTATCTTAAAACAGTGAGGCAGTCTTCAAGGTCTGCTCTGAATCTGGATAAAAGAATAAGCAGCAGGAGACAACAATGGGCAACAATGGTTAACTATAAGACAAACAAATTAAAACTATACAGTAAAGGAAGGCATAATATCACATAAATCGACTGCAAATGTTCAGTGCATTTTTTAAATATAGAAAATAAATTAGAAAAGCACATTTTGGCTTGTTTTGCTATCCTGAACATTTGTAGTTGATTTCTATGTGTTGAGGTTGTTTTTTATTTAGTTGAATAGGATCTGTGTTCTCCTAGGGATGTCCAATGTCTTGGCAAGGGCATAAAGGTCTGTGGGGCAGGAAGGCTGAAGAACTGAGACTGGGATTTGGTGTATGCACATGTATGTTGAAAAACACAGTGACTGGAAACTGTCTGTGCAATGGGATGCCTGTTGTGTTGTACAGATGAAGCAGAGACATTTCTCTAAGCCCAGCACCAGGCAAATAAGCCTTTGAGGTCCAAGTGCAAAGAAGTCAGCAATAATGAAGCCAGAGAGCAGTTACTGAATCCAAAGGGATATTTCTCTCTCTAGCTGAACTTAGTAGCTGTGTGCAAGCTGAAGGAAAGGTTTCTTTCTTGTTTGCAATTGCCCTGAGTATTCAATTACCAGTCTGCAGGTCTGCAAAGCAGTTGCAATCAAGTGTTTCAACCATCTCATAGAAAGGCAACTATGTTCATAGCTGAAACTGAATAAGCTCTGTTTGGATAAATTGTGTCCTGATTGACATCTAGGRTGTTAGTAAGGTTTCTTATAATGCGCATGCAATGAAAGGATTCGATCCATCTCCCATAGGCTACGTTTATACTAGTAAGTTGCACAGTACCAGGGAGGATTTCTGTTTACTGAAAATAGCTCTGCTTTTGGGGTAGGAGGGTATGTTAGTATGGATGGGGGCTCTCCTGTGCTGGTTGACCTGGATGCCAGAGAAGGTCCAAGGAACATTTGATTCACTAGCGCCAACATAGCAATAGACTCCAATGAAAAAAAAAATAAATCTATCTTCCTTCACATTGAGGACAAACCAGTTCTCATTCTGGGCAGAAACTAAACCACTGTCAGCAAGCTGGTGGTAGAATTCATCCTGATATAAARATCAGGATCTGTCTGCATGTATTTTATCATCCTTCACAATTCAGTAACTATTCCCACAGTACATTTATCAGTGGAATATGGAGGCTATGGCCTTATCACAAGTTGCAAGTATGTGCCCAACCTGCCTGCAGTCCTCGGGAGGATGACAGTTTTGTGGCACCTCACAAATCCCACCAGCGGACAGCATTTGGGGTTTTTGGGTGTCCCCAGCGATACAGACCCGTGAAGGAATGGATTCCTGCTCCAGCTTCGCTCTTCACACGCCCCAACAACAAAAGGTTGTCTTTTTAGGGTTGAGTCGAACTTGCGTGACTTAGATGAGAACTGCCCGGTGTGTTGTGAATTTGTTGAAGTGTGCTTAGAGACATGTTGGCATGTTGAGCTGCTAAATGAAAAATGTGTTTTACTGCCGTGCTGTAGGGGAGCCTTAGAGAAGAGCAGTCAATCTCAATTAATGTGAAAAGTATCTGGCCATGTGTATATTGAAAAAGGTTTGCTTTCTGCCATCAAAGTGCTCCCCAGCTGGATGTTGTTAATAAATAATCGTCTGGTTTCACTTACTGCCTTAGAGTTCAAAATATTCACGTTTTATGGATAGTGAAACAAAGTAGAGAGCAGGAAGATCGGAAGATCTGAGTTACCATTCCTGGATATTGCAAGTCATTTTATATAACCTGATGATACAGAAGATAATTACTACGGTCATACACAAAAGGTTAAACTGCTGCCTGCACTGGATGGGACTCTGTTTAAAATTATCTTCAAAGGTCCTGGTTTTGGAAGTTGACACTTGCATCTTTATCGAATGCCRCGTGGTGTTTCTTTTCCTAAAATTATCTCTTGATATAATATTTTTATTTAGAAGCCCATCATACTCATGCAAAAACCCTATTATATTTTACTTCAATGTATTTTATTTAGTTGAAGGCTATGTATCATAGCACACCTAATCAATCTGTGTTTCCTTTAACCAGAATAAAATCTAATCAGGAAAAGGGAAGTAATGCAATTAGCATTGGTCCACTTCATTGCATTTTACACATACAAACATACATTGTATTTATTTTCTAGAACCTATTTGTTGTGAAAATTGTTTTCATCACAGTTAGGATATCCAAAGATGCCTAAAGGACTTGGATGCTCAAATCCCGTTTGCTTTTCTCCATTTGCTTCTGCTTACTGCAGAAGTTTTCCAGTGGAGAAAAGTCTGGGAAGTGTTTAACAGAGGGCTCACCTCAGAAATGTTATGCTCATTTTTGTCTGCTCTTAGATTCCAGGAGTTCAGGACATGGAATGAATTTGTGCTTGGTTGATGTTTCCATGGTTTTATTCTGAAAGTCTTGAGCAATTCCGCCCTTCTTAGTATGCTGGGACTTTCTTTCTGGGGAGCTGGCTTTCTAGACAGCTATTTAAGATCAGTCGTAAGAGTCACCCTGAATCCATATTTGCACCTCAGTATCTAAGATGGAAATTAAAAGTCAAAGCCCGATTTTATCAGCTGAAATCAGAACTCTGAATGGTTTTCATTTCAGCTCAAAGTTCATTTAAATCAGGTCCAGCCTCAGGCATTTGAGTTATAAACACTTCTTCATTTGTAACCTAACTGATCTTTTGAGCAGATGAAAAAGTCTTACGAAAGACAGGCCTCAGCTTAGCTAAATGGTCAAGCAAAATGCCTGCCTTTAAGATGGACTTACTTATATACTCAAAGGTAAGGCTTTCGTGCCAACATGCCAAAAGAGTATCTGCTATCTTCTGCACAGCTACGGACTAATTAGTGTGCTTGTCTTGCTAACTAAGGAAGCTGGGCTAGGATCCTTCCAGTAAAAGCTGAAAGGATGGTAAGAGAACGAGTAACAGTAAACAGCAGCATTCCCCCCAGTCCTGCCCGCAACTCCCCTCCCCTCCCCCGCAAATCCCTCTGGTCTTTTAAAAACATGTGATGTAATTTCTGATGAAATATTGCGTTTGGCTATAGGCTGTAGGTGTAGGTTTTTCCACAGAGTCGTCTGGCTCACGTGGCCTAATTTGAACAATACGTTTGAATGCAGCTAGATGTAGGAACCTGGATGTCAAAGCACAGAGAAGGCCCTGCAAATGCAGGGCTGAGGACATGGTGACAGCAAAAAATGTGTCGAAAGAATGGTAGGTAATGATATGAGGCTTAGGTTATTAAAAATAAAGTGTACGTCTTATGATCACTTATCTCTGTACATGGACACAGCAGGTTGTCCCTCACCAGCAGTGACACATTGAAGACTAAGGATCTTCCTGGAAATTGGACTGCAGCTCAGACAGAACTGCACCGCACCCCCTGGATATGCCCTAACAATGAGATTCATTACAGGCAGCAAACTACTTAAGCTAATTAATAGGGGTGTACTCTTTGGTGTACTTAGGTAATGATTTGTAATACCGAGTCAGGCACCTAGTGGAAATGAGACAGTTCATAGAATCATAGAACAATCCAGCTTGGAAGGGACCTTGAAAGATCATCTGGTCCCACCTTTTGTGGGAAAGAAAGCCTAGATAAGATTATCTAGCACCCTGTCCAGCTGCATCTTGAAAACCTTCAGTGGTGGGGACTCCAGCAAGTCCCTGGGGCAGTTGTTCCAGTTGACTTATCTGTTTGGAGATGAAGAATTCACTCAGATGAAGAGGGGAGACTTGATGTTGCTACTACCGTTAAGGTGGTACTTCAGTGGTCAGGGCATTTGGCTAGGACATCAGACCTTTAGGCCAAATACTTTCCATGAAAGTATAGTAACCTTGGAATAGGAGAGTTTAAGCATGATCTCGTAATGTTGATAAGCACAGTCAATGGAGAAGGACCATTTTCCTCTAGGTCCAGCTTTGATGTGAAGCATCTTTGCTTGTGAGTCCCAAGCCACATGGGGCACTTGGGTGCAGACTCTGCTGAGCTCTGCTGAGGCACAGCCCTGGCTGGAGCTTCTCATACCTCTGCAGACCTAGCTGGGGAAGAGGGTGCTGTGGATTACCCACATGGACCAAGGCACCACTTTCTTGCCTATTTTAAATTTTAGACTCCAATGTGCCATTTTTCATCAGGCCCACAGAATGTATTAATCCACTGTAAAGAGATAGCATGCCTAGTTTTAAAAACATAGAGGTTCAAATGAGTATCTTCTTTGAGAGAAATGAAAGATTTCCTTGGGAATATATGCTTGTATAGCATATATTTTAACTGTACATGTAAAATACACATTCACTGGACTTGGTCTGCAATTGTTTATATCCTTCTAATAGCGAAGTGTTATTGTTTGGTGAGATTACTCTGACTGATAACCAAAGATGTGTTTTCAAAGCATTAACGAGGAATTTATCTATTATTCTGGAAGAAAAGGTTTGAGAGTTTAAGGCAGTAAAATTCCTGTCTTGCAGAAAAGAACATAATTCTGCCTCTGTCAAGAAGCAAGACCAAAATTCATATCTGATTTCAACAATAAGCTTCCAGATTTTGCAAAAGAGATTTTGTTTTACTAAATATTTATCTCAGAAATATGCAGCTGAAGAACAATTTAAAGAAAGCAATTCTTGCAGCATTGCTTCTCTGCACCAAACAGGAAAGCTTACCTGCTTTCCGTTTTTTCCCCCCCCAAAAAAAAAAATCCAAAATTTTCCTACCACAAGCATTTAGTGTGTGAAATGAGCTCTGATGTTATTTGTATTCATTCTGACTAATTTCAATAGCTTTAGGGTTGCTCTTTCTAAAAAAATATTAGAAATGTATAGGACTGTGTGAGAAATATGGGGTCATTTCTTTGTGGTTTAGTGTATGAAATGAGCTGGTGGTCTCAGCTCAGTTCCTTGTTAAGAAAAAGTGTTGTCATTGAAAACAATTAAAAAMCTGGCATCTTTCACAAAGACTGTATTCAATTTTGGAAACTAACAAACAAAAGCCAAAATTATGTTTGAATATGCTCATTTTAATCATTCTTCTACATCAGTTTCAGTTTGTAACAACCATATGCAGTACAACATTTGACTATTTTGAAAATATCATTAATGATTGATGCAAATTTTAATATTATTCTGTTTCAGCTTATCCACAGCCCTTTTGTTATTAAAAGTGTTGCTGATAAAAAATGTGAAACAGAAACACATGATATATGACCCCGAATTTAATGGTACACATTTTGAATGGAGATCAGTCACCTCAGTATTTACAAATCAGGCTGAAATAGAAGGATAAGACATTTATAAAACAACTACCAAGCAGATAATTGATTCATAGAACTTGTGGGCAAGTGACACATAAAAATTGGAAAAACTGAAGTAACTTCATGTGAATAACACTCCTACAATAATGTTCAGTAAAACATACAGACATTTTGTGTTGAGAGCTCATATTCTAGACTTGAAGTTGTTTTTCCTTGAAGGTAGGTTTGTAACTTAGCTTCAATAAAAGCAATTTCATTCAAGTAATAAAGTTCAAATCATATTTTTCTTTCAGACTATATTATCTTCTAGCTAGTGAGCTCCGGGCAGCCTCTGATAGTAGTCTGTAGCTCTGACGCCATGTTGTTCTCAACTTAACCAAGGGAAAAGTCCTGCATCACTTTCCTTCATGATCATGGTTGTGTAGTGTTGCCTCTATAAAGTAATGTTATGAAAGAGGTTGTGTGTTCTGCGGTTTTGTATCTTCCGCTTTTTGTGAAATTGAATGGTAGGAAAGAGGACCACTGGTGTGAACCTGCAGTAACCAAAGTGAAAGATTTGGATCAGGTTTTAGATGAATGATCAACTCTTTGCAGACCACAGCAAATGTTCCATGTTTTACTAGTTCTTGCACCATGATTTAAAAACTTGTGTTTTAAAGATTTCTTTTGTTTCATAGGACTTCTCAGAATTAATCTGGGTTAGAAATTAAGCAATTTACCATTTCAGTGGTTTCTTAATCTGCTTTATAAGGAACAGATCCTTGTTTTATTCAGGAACATAGGAATCTTCAGGTATGTTCAGCAGAGTTGTATAAAAGATAGCATTTTTAATAGACCTGCCTATGGTGCTGATTCATATAAATCTGCTTATTTTAAATATCAATAAGAAATTATAAACATGACAGAAACAGACAATAATGGAACTGAAGCCATTTGAATCTATCTGGAAGAGAGTCATAAGTCGCAGTTCATGGTAACGCAGTGGTTTTGTTACAGGACAGGGAACAAAGCTCCAATCTGATTTACAGGCTAGATCTGGTTGAACTGTAAGAAATGTTTTCTCTTCATGATAATGTACTGAATTTATACCAATAATAATTCCAAACATAACTATTCTGGCTATAGATAATTTAGTTCAGTCAGGTACGACTGATCTTACTCATTTTCATCTTCCCAGGGCAGGTATCTAACAACATACACCTGTGAAAATGTTCTTAACATCTACACTTATTAAAGCAATATATACAACATCACCTCATAGCAGTACATTTCTCCAGCCAGATTTATTTTATGGAGATGAATGGAATTGTACTGTTGCCAAATGCATGTTAACTCAAACCAGTACCTGTTCCTATAATTCAACCAGTAAGCCTCCATATATTTTAAACAAGAAGACTTGCCTTTGAGAATGGCACAGTGAGAATAGTGGTAAATCCTTCAGCACGCCATATGATATTGTGCATTTGTACCTTGATCCCTTCCTTGAAAGGCTTCTAAGTCAGTTACGGGCCAAGTAGGCTATGCTAATCAGCTGAGTTTGAAAGGTCACAGATATTAAACCTAGACAGAGTAAATCCAATCTCTTTTTAGTTTATAATGACTAACTGATAAGCACACCTGTTCATTTTTTGATTGAACGAAGGATCTTGGTGTGTTACATCTTTGTTTTTAAAGAAATTTGCTCAGCCAGTTTTTTCTCAAAGCATCCATGCCATTTTGTTTGTGTGGAAGAGTCCTGAGGCATTTCTTGAGCTACTTCTGTGTTTCTAGGTAAGAAAAGTGAAGCAAGTCATAGATAGACTTGGACTCTGGAGTGAAGCAAAATAGTAAATCTCCTCAGGGCACAGAGGGAGGCAAGCTTTCCTGGGCCAAGGAAGCCAAAATAGCCATGATCATCCTCCTGCTTTGTCTACGCTCTGGCATAGACAGACTTGCTACCCCCCGCCTTAGGAGCTGACTTCAGGTCATAACGTGCTGGTTGCTACTAAAATGGTGGTATCTTCTTTTCCCTAGCAGCAGCAGTGGTCATGGATGCCATACATCCCACGTACCTGGCAAAAGCTGCAGCTCAAACCTGCATCTTTAGTCTTGCTCACAGGAATCTCTTGTACCATGCCCTGTCCTCATATTGAGACTTCTTACCACCCACAGGCAGTGAAGAGCCCAGGTGTGCCAACCCCTACTTACCCCTCAGCTGGAAAACCCTTCATGGAGCAGTGGGCACAGACATGTTCACGGGCTCTCTGGGCCCATGTCCTGTGTGTGGGCAGGGTGAGACCATACTAGGGTGTATGTACACCCAATGGGCACCGGCCTGGGCCTCCTTTTCCAGCTCCTCCTAGGACCTTCTCCTGGCCAGCACCTGTCAGTTGTCCCCACCGCTGGCAGGGATCCCAGCAGTCGTGTGTCCCTTCCCTCGTCCCCAGTTCTCTTCTGGGAGCAACAGATGCAGTTCAGGGTGTGGTGCCTGATTGTCCTCTCTGTGCCCCTTGGACCCATGTCTGAGCCTTCAACCCTCACATTGCTCATTAGTTGTCCTCCTTGTGCTTCTTTCCTCACAAGCCATTTACCAACTGGGGATGGCTAACAGTTGTGGTTAGGGCAGGAAGGAAAGGGACAGCTGATCCCAGCTCCGAATGTGTGTTGAGCTGTGAGTCCATCTTGATACCAGCCCTTGAGGTGGTGGAGGACTCCAGTGGGATCCCAGCTGTGGAGATGTCTACTTCTCTTACACAACAGAGAAACACAGAACAAAACCTCAAAACCAGTAGTTGCTGCCTCTATCCTTCCCATTACATATGGCAGCAATGGCAGCAACAAGCCTGACTCTTTCAGACTGTATTTCCAGCTACCTCTCCATATCTGTTCCTTCTCCTCCTCTTTTATAGGGTAAGAGCAGGCAGCCTTCAGTCCTCACCTGTGGAAGGGAAAAATACAGTTGTAAGAAGTCTTGAATCAGAAGTCGTGACTAGCTGCAATACTTCCCCATAACAACTAAATACTAGCTGACAGGACAGTCCTAGGACAGACCTCTTAAAGAGCAGGTGTTTCTTCCTTCACCCAGTACCATCTAAAAGAAAATGTTATACTTGATTAATCATGGTTTTAATTTTTTATGTTCTGCCAACAGCACAGAACAGACTTCTCAAAGCTACTTTTCTCAGATTCTTTGCTGTAATCATCTGCAGAAGTCATGGCATAAAGGTACAGCGTTCCTATGACTCTTTCAAGACTTATCAAATACCATTAAATTGAGATATAGCATATTTCAAATGCTACATGAATAAGTGGGTGCCTGCTTGCAAACAGAAAGTTACAAGGATATTGCAGAAGCTGGTAAGTAGGAAACATTTAACATCAGCTGAAAGGCATTACAATGGCTGGCTCTGCTGGAGCTGAGCATGTGATCCCATGTTGGGTTATATCTGACTGGTAGGTGTACGAGTTTGCAGTATGATTTTGAGACATTTTGAACTAGAAAGAATGGTTTAAAGAGGAGGAAACCCTGTAGATTTGTGAAGGATTTATTTGACAGGGGTTGTTAAAATGTGTTTCTGCAACTCCACCCTTCCAAGGGAAGGAGATTAACCACTGCTTTTGAACCAAAGTCTCACCCGTGCACAACACCACCAAATTCTTTGTCCCTGTGTTACTCAGTGGAATATAGCCCTAAGCCCCTTCTACGTGTGTTGCCACTGGGCCCAGAACAGCTGGGTGAGATCACTGATCACGTGCTGCAAGCGTCACTGGGGAGCCCCAGGGCTGCCCAGGGCAAGATCTCATCCCTAAGCTTTGTCCCCAAGCCCAGACAGTCTCTTATCCCTGAGACCACCCTGAACATTACTGGTCCCTTACGATCTCAGGAAGAGCCTCTGGTCCCTGAACCAAATTTTACCATCCCAAAGATGAAGATGAAACAGGATGAATTTTGTCAACACTGAAGAGAAACGATGAGTTGTAAAGCACGCTTGGCCTTATGCAGGAGCAGACTGCTCAATTCACAGAGAAGCATAGGTTCCAGAAGGAAAACATAAAAGTGTAAAAAAGGGGCTATGAAATAAAATTATGTTCTATTTAGAGACAGGACAAAAAGTTTGGTTTAATCTCTGAAGCACACGCATGGTTTGCTATTTTCTCTGAACCAGTGAAGCTTTTGTGTGCCTGTGGTGGAGATAGTAATTTAACAGTTTTCTGTCTTGGCCAAGTGCAGGGAGCAGAACAACTTCTTGAGAAACTGGTTGTGCTTGCGGCACTCAAGTGTTCCTCTCCTTCCCCAAAAACAACTTTTATGTGAAGACTGGGATTTTGAAAACCATGCAGAGCTGGCCTGAGTCTCCTCCTAAATGTCACAGGGAGTGCTGGAAGCCGCTTCTTCTGTGGTTAGCCGGCGACATATACAGGCTTTGGAAACTCTGTATAACAGCACAGATTTCCACATGAATCAAAACCAAATGCAGTGTCCTGAGAAAAGTTTCAAAGGTTGGACCGATCCTGTATGTCAGAACTGAGTGTCACTTAGAGGCAGTAGGTATAATGTGGTGCAGCCCCTCTCTTCTCCCCAGGAGCACAGAAGAGCTGGCAGGCTCTTTCGTGCATTGCAGATGAAATCATGACCCCATTGACGTTAATGGGAGTCATGCCACTGGCTGAGATGTAGCCAGGATTTCACCCTCTGTGACTGTATGCAATCCAAAATTGGAGATGCACTGAAGAGTCTCTCCGTTTTATTACCCGGAATTCCACGTAATGCCTTTGTCCTGCTCCATTCTCAGCACATCTTTCCAATCTGCATTTTTCTGTGGCTTTTAAAATTTCCTAACATTGCACCACTTTGTATCTGTATCTGTATTTGTATTTGTATGTGTGTTTTCATAGTCCATTTTGTCACTTACTGAAAAGGATTTTGTAAATAAATACAAGAATTGCAAACAGGAGAAAAGATATTCTAGGAAATAGAGGATAAAATATCCTCTGGAAGGATATTTTCATTTTTAGTTGTGGTTCATCTGAAAATCATTTGATCTGAGAAGACCACCCAACATGAAAGAAAACAAACATCTAGAAGGAATTCCTTATTCAGCAGGTACAGAGTCTCAAACTCCTGCTGCAGGTGGAAGATACATAGATGAGTTGGGTTGAAATGCAGGAATCAGGCAGGTTTTTTCCCCCAAACAGTGACAGTTAAAAAGAGAAACAAAAAAGTAGAGAGAAAGCCCTTTCTTCCTCTAGCATGGTCTGCCTTATTGAGGAGCCAATGAGCAATTAGTTTTTTTCTTCTTCTCATTCATTTGCTGCAAATTATTATATGTCATTAGAGGGATCTCTCTGATGCTTCATGGACGAATGTCGCCTATAAGAAATAATTGTTTTGGTGAAGGGAGGGGAGCTTCCCCAAGACACACTGAACTTTTCAGGCATCAAAGTTGCTTGCAGAGTGCCAGCTCAAGTGAAAAAAGTCTGATCTCACTCTCCAGAAAGTTGTGGTCATTTTTCAAGAACAAATACTCATGTCAGAAATATATACATGAATATATGGCACCTGGCTGCATATAAATGGATGAAGTGCAAAGACCTATTCACTCTTGCCAGAGGCAGCATCTGAAGCACATTATGCAGAAGTGCCTGAGAACATGTCTGTTGCTGCACACATCTCATTGATCTCTATTGAAACTAGGAGATGCAAGGAGATGAGGACTGTTTATTTCTTATTGTTTATTTAATTGGACACAAGGGATGTTCAATGCCTTTCTCTTTCCCTAATTTCACAGTCATAATGGCAAACAAATCAAGGAAAAATGTAGTCTATTGCAGGCTTCTTTCCTGAGTTGGAAGATAAGTGAAATAATTTAAGTCGCCTCTATCTCAAAAGACTATGGAAAAATTGCTACAGGTAATAGACCGTGCAATACTAATATCAGTCTTCTAAACCATCAAGGCTCCCTTACTTATGTTTTTAATAGTGTGAGGCCAAAAACTTCAAGGGGAAAATATAGTGAGTTAATATAATCTGTTATTCAGAAGGAATCTGAGTAAATTAATTACATGCAGAAATGGTTTAGAAATGCTTGTCAATAATTTCAGTGCATTACTCAACGTTAAAATAATAATTGAAAGACATGCAAAATAGCTTTAATAAAGTAATAAAACGTGTCTCAGTGCTCTTTATATGCATATTTATTAGAATAGTCCTAACTGAAAATGAATTTTCAGAGTGAAGGGGAGAGGGGGGAAAGGTTAAGACTAGGAAATGTTGAAGTGTGTTGACTGAATATCCTGAATGAGAATAATCTTCCTTAGGGGCACTGCAGGTTCCTTGTCTTCTTCTTATCCATCCCACTTGCTGCAATGACCTAAAACAATGGGGTCAGTGGGGTCCCTCAACCACTTCCTTTCCTGTTGCCTTTATTGCACCCTGGAATTTGAAGCATTAATGATTGTTCAAAGCACCCTGAAGAATGTTACTGTTAGCCTATAGATCAAGTCACATACCTCTGCAATGCATTAGTTGATTTCTCTTTTGCTTTAGGAAAAAGAGAGAAAGAGAAGCTTGTTTGGAAGAATCTTGGCACATTTGAGAATTTTATATTCTAAGTACTAATTTAATGAGGGAAATTGTAATGACTTGTGCTGTTGCAATTATATTAGGTTACGTGTGTCAACTTCCCTTCTCCTACCAAAAAACCTSCAGACTGGCCAGTAATCTTCATTTGCAGGGATTCTTACACTTTTTTTTCCCAGCTCCCCCTAGCAATGGCTGGTGAGGAAAAGCAGTGATGGGTCCTGGTGTCAGTGTGCATGTAGGGGGGTGCCAGAGTGCAGTACCGGTGCCAGTGTGCAGGCAGCAGCTTCTAAGTGGGAGACGGGGGGGATGCAGGAGCCAGAGAAGAAGTGCGGTTATACCTTCCTCCCTTCCTGCCCCTCCTCCTGCACCACCAAACCTCCCCACCTCAGACTCTGCTGCTTTTTTCCTGGTGTCCCTCTCCCACGCCCTAACTCTGCTCCTCTTCAGCTGATCTCAGGGTCTTGTGCCTGCTTTTCCTGCTCTTCTGGTTTTTTACTTCATCTTGGGCATCCTGGCCCATCAAGCTACCCAGTTATGACAGAAGACCAATGCTCTGTGTAGTCTTCATCTGCCACAGAGCAGAGGGAGAGTGCTTTAATGTCTAGTTTACTAATGATCAGGCTAAGATTTTTTTGTTTACTATATCTCCTAAAGATTTACTAGATATGTGGATAGACATTGATGACTGTTCTGGTTCAATGACAAAAAAAGAATCATTTTTTCCCAGGTATTTGACACAAGCCATTCTTGCAATATATATGTGCAAAGACTAAAACTTTTGCATCTGCGGAGAGCCTGTGAGTTCCTCTTTAAGTTCCTGTGGAGTGTTTTAGAGTGAAACACGGAAGGTTCCCATCATAACATTACCTACTACAGAAAATATGAGTTGGACGACATCATCAAGGACCCTTAAAAAAATTGAGGTATGTTTAAAGAATGTCAGAAAGTCCACTTGCGTTGGGAGACTATGACGAGGTCTCTTTTTCCATCGAAAGCAGTGAAATCTCAGAAAACAGCAATGCCAAGGCACAGCTGGTCCCTGGACTGCTTGCCCAGCTCTCTATCAGAAGTGAAGCAAACCAGTTTTGCACATCCTTGCCTTCTGTGTCCTAGATGACAGTGACACTATTTTAAACCTTGTGCAATTAGGTAGAAAAGGAATTGAAACCCAACTTGTGACAGGCTGGTTATACCGCTCCTCGCCAAAACTTTAAAGATGTGTGGAGAGTAATTTTAGAAATGCTATATATGTAAGTTGCGCTTAAAACCCTTTGCAAGCCCAAAAGGATGTTTGGAGTTATAATTTAAAAACAGTGGGATTTAGTGCAACAGGTTTTGGCAAATGAATCACTGCAGTTCCTACAGCTGACGAATTAATGTGGACCTGACAGACTAACATGTACCATGTGTTTATTTTGGCAGCAAATGTGGAAAAATCATTTGGAGAAAAATTGTATTATTCAACAGATTTCTTTTTTTGTTCTGTTTTGTGTTTTTTTCCTTCCTTTAATTGAAATTACAAAGGTAAGGTTCAGAAAGTCCTTCTGATTGGTACCATATTTATCACATTATGAGAAGCTAACAATACTATTACATGATTTTTTAGGTATTAGGCTATCTGATCATAGTAATTCTCTCAACTACTAAAATGGAACAACACCCCCCCCATATCCCATCTTGTAGGTAAATGAAGTAGGTAGATGTCAGACCAGAAAATGCACTGCAATTTTTTATGGTTTAAAACTCATTTGCAACGTGAAGCTTTTGAGCATCTGATTTATGAAAGTCCAAACATGTCTGTTTTCAAGCTAGTTTATGAAATAATAATAGTGTTTTCCACTGAAATATTAATAAACTCTTTAACTTAGTGTTATGGAGAGTAAAATATACCAATCATAAAGAGTTTTTTTTTAAGTCATAGGTTTACAAATTTCATCGTACTCAGCTGCACAAGGTAGGACTCCGCATGACTGAAAGGATGAGAAGGACAAAAACTGTACCTTGCCTGAATGGAATTTGCAAGTTCACTGTGTCTTTTTCAAACCTTGTAACCCCTTGTCACACACTGATTTTTGTACACAAAAAAATGCTGAAAAAGGACAGCTGTCCATTTTCAATAGCACCTTGATTGTTTTTTCCCTTTTTGACTCCTAACTTCTCCTTTTCCTCCCTCCCTCCCTCCCTCCTTCCCTCCCTCCCTTCCTTCCTTCCTCTTCCTTCCTTCCACTTCCTTCTTTCCCCTTCCTTCTTTCCACTTCTTTCCTTCCTTCCTCCCTCCCTCCCTTTCTTCCTCCCTCTCTCCTTCCTTCCATCCACCCATTATAATAAATTAAGTGAGATGTAAATGCAATATCCCTGGCAACATCAGGTCTCTCTTTTCTACAGGTTGGGGTAGAGCAGCACTTTGTACTTTTCCAAACTGCCTCAATTCTTTTGTGACCATGTCTACATACCACAGAAGCTACAAGGCTATTCTTGTACACATGAGTGTTTAAATTAAACTGGATGTGTCTCAGAAAAAAACCCAAAATGTTCCAACCCAATTGTGAGAATGAGCTAATTCTATGTGTGACATTCTATGAATTTCTACCAATTTTGTTACGCAGGGAGTAGATTTCATGACATTAATGCTTTTCGGTCCTAAGATTTTTGACAGATGGTATCTTTTGAAATTCTTGTTGGCTTTCCCAACCCTGCTGGGCTTCTTTTTTTTCTTTTTTTAAAAATTCCTTTTAAAAGGTCTGATTACAAACAGTAAACAAATAACTATTCTTTTCCATCTGCAGAGAATTTAAAATTAGATTTCATTAGCGGTTGAGAAAGTATGCCACGGAAGCTTGGGGAGAAGTGAGGGGAGGAGAGTGACCTCTAATGACCATCAGCCCTGCATTCTCTTCCTTGTGTCCTCTTTGCTCTAAGCCCAGCAGCTGGCAACATCCGTAGAGACACTGTCCTGCCATCATTCATTTGGATTCCTACATCTGTGTCCTTCTCTTCCCACCCTCAAGCATGGAGAGGGTTTCTAGTGTCACAAGGGGTCTAGTCCCTCCTTCTTCTGGGAATACCTAATAGAGTGAAGGGCCAGCAGATGTTTAGGGAAAGATTATGAAAAATTAGACAAGTGCAAAGCAGGCTTTTGCCCCACAACTTCCAACTCACAAACTGCCATCAGGTCAGGGCCTCCATCAGAATCGCTACTTGCTTTTTTTAAAATCCTTGTTGTTTTATTTCTTTCTTGACTTGACTCTCATGATGGCAAGAAGTAAATTGTTGTCAGGTACAATGGAACAGTCACCTGCCTGTGAGACCATGGTCAGAATAACCAACTCCATAAAGACCAAGAAGACTCAAGCCATGGTGACATCCAGTATTTTACTTGCATTGAGTTTGAAGCAGAGAGCCAGGACAGAAATACAGATCAGAATCCAAGAGCACCTCTGGTTACCAGAGAAAGAATAGCCTTTTCTGAACATCATGGTGGCCGCTTGAGAGCTATTACTGTGCCAGAGGACGTCTGAAGACATTCATTTCCAAAGGCTGGTTTCAGTCAAACCTTTCACAGCCTTGTAACAATTTTGCTTAATTTAATTTCCTTTTGTTTAATATAATTTCCCCTCTTTTAATCTAATTTCCTATGTTGTGTTTTAATAGAAGATGAAAAGTAAAAATGGAAACAAAATATCAAGAACAGGGACGAAAGGAAGACATATCCAAACATATATCCAGGCCCTTATGATTAAGTAAGTTATAATTGACATATTTGGTAAGACTGTGGACAGGCAAATGTCATTTTTTGCATCTCTATTTCTGTGTCTCTGGCTATGGAGTTAGGTAGCTCAATACCAATGTCTGTGTTTTATGCAGACATGAAAGAAATGCAAATGTCTTGTCCTGTAAATCACTGTAGCTTTATCCAAAGTAATGAGTCTCTGACTAATGAATCAATGTCACAAGCACATCCCAGAAGGAAAAAATGATCTCACTAACATTTGTGCCTAACTCATTGTCTTGGCTGCTCTAGCTGATGTTGGGACAGTGCTGATCACAAAAAATGAGGGAGTTATGTGTGTCCCTTTCAGCAATGCTCTGAGAGGGAAAACCATACCAAGGCTAGCCAAAGAAAATTCTAATTTGCTAACACAGTAAGACAATAGTTATAAAGACAAAACCAAACCAAAACAAAAAAACCCCCCACTTCACTATTTCCTATAGGTATTAGAAAATGTTTAGACTTCAAAAGAAAGATAAACACAGTAAGACATTTTAGATATTTAAAACATCTCATTTTAGAAAGTGTCTTCCTCAGGATCCAACAGATTGGCAATACGAAAAAGTAAAAAATTAGTTCTGGTCACTAATTGGTTTTCAGCTGTTAAATTTCCCATCCCCTTTGGTTTGTTTAGCTCACGTGTTGGTATGTAATTAGAATAAGTTTAAATGGCAATTAACAACTGTCTGTAGTGAATGCTTGAAACATTATAAGTATCAGGTGCTGTTTGTGAGACCTTATTGCCTGTGGCCATAAGGCTGATGGGAGTGCTTAGAGGAATTTTTGTCTTTAATTTTAATTTTGTAGCCTGGACGCAACACTGGCCAATTAATTTAGGCTCATAAAAATTAAGACCTCTTTAAGGCCTTGGTTAGAGTTATTTGGGGAAATCTCATTAAAACCACCCTTCTACTGCTGAAATCAAACCTGCTACATCAACTTATATCTTAGACCAGTTTTTTCCTTGGGCAGAAGTTAATCTAAAAAATATCATATTCTTACTCCCTGGCTTAAGTCTTTTTCAAACAGTTCTGTTCATAGAGAGGAAATATATTGCTGTGAAAAAAAATTGGCAACAGTAAATATCAGTGCTCTTGTGTTCAAGAAATTGTTCTTGTCTCTGACAAGGAGGATGACAATTCGGAATGCAGTTGGAAGGGTATGGATGATTCAGTAATTAAAAGGAGTGTGATTATACCAGAAGCTACTCATGCTGCCATTTGTGACAAAAATAATTGGCTGAGGAAAAGAATGTCTTGGCATTAAAAAGCTCATTGCAATATATATGAAATTGTTTCGAGGAATTCAGCATAGCTGGCTGCACAAATAAAGGTTCAAAAGTCTGAGATGAGTGGAAAATATAAGAAACTATAGAGAGAGCTTCTGAGCATATGTCTATGCATGTTCCTGTCGATAATTTTTTCATGCTGTTACAGACAGAGGGGAGCATCTGCTAAGCACACAAGAAGCAAAAAAAGGCTGGTGTTGACAAGTTCACCCAAGACAATTAAGGATAAGTTATTGCTTTAACAACATAGCCCTGAATGTGGGGCAGGGCAGAATTACATCACCTAAAGAGGAGCATCTGCAAGATTTTACTTCTCAAAGCACAACTCCTAAAGGCATTTCTCCCTGGGTAGGAAGGCTGGTACAGAGTTTCCCTTGTGAGCTGGTGGTCCAGCTTCCCTGGCATATATAGGTCTGGGCAAGTCATGTCCCAGGTTTCCCTGGAGAAAGTGCAGAGGCTGTTTTTCTGAGTTGCTCTTGTGAAAATCTGTGAAGCGAATGGAAGCTGCCGGTTTGCCCAGGCACAGCGGGTCCACAGCTAGCAGAAGATTATATGGCAATTTGGCAGTCTACTCATAACCTTTTATTTGTACAAATGCTGCAAATAGAGGGCCAGATTCTCAGCTGATGTCACATTTATATATCTCCATTCATCATCATAGTCTTGTGCTCAGTGCAGATTGTCTTGATATTTTTGTTTTCATTTCCAGGGGTTAGTGTATTGTTTGCAGTCAGATCTGACGTGTCCTACCAGTTTTTCCTCTTTTGCTGCTTACCCTTCAGTTGATTTTCCAGCTGAACAATAAGCTGAAACACGAAGACTTGAGTTGCAAGTGGGTTTGAGTAGCCTGGAAATGTGAATAACAGCTGGTCTGCAATTAGAGAGTGTTTGAGGTTGTCCACGGACATCTAGTCTTACTTTTCTCACTCAGACTGGTTGCCACATGATCCACACACAAGTGGCTTAAAAAAAGAAATAAGAAAAGAAAAACTAAATGGAATCTTTTCTTGAAAATCTTTAGGAACTGTAGTGAAGTGGCATGACTGCCAAGAAAGCTTTATTAAATAGCCATTAAACATAAAAAAAAAAGTTCTTGTAAGAGTCTTGGCCCCAATCAGCTCTGTGGACTTGGCATACATTCTAAAAATTCTGGATTTCTTTTAGTTCTTCAGTTTTGCTCTATAATCACTGTTTGACTTCAGAGCCAAAGACCTATGTGCTTGCTCAAGAATAAGTAGCTCCAACTTGTATCTGAAGAGTCGCTGAAAGATTTGTATCTGGTTTGGCAATTTTGTGCCCTTTGGTAAATGCTATAAAATGCAGTTCTTCTCTACCACATCTTCATCATAAAATAGACTACATCTGGCTTCTTATTTGGTGATATGTTGCCACAGAGAGCCTTGTAACTTTACCAGTAGAACTCGGTGAGATACTGAGGTCATCCCTCACTGTGAATGATTATCCCTCACTGTAAACGATTAGACTGTTTTAATGGTCAAATATTTCTGAGTACAGCATTCATAGTCTAGGGAGGGGCTGAAGGTTTTCTGTGCATCCTCTGCTTTACTCAGTTTTTTTTGATGAGGGTAAACTTAAAGCTCAAGTTTATCATCACAAAACCTAATGGTAGGCGCCTCAAAAGAAGTCTGTTTCCATCGCTATGCTTAATACACTTATAAAAATATATTTTGAAAGCCCTTCACTTGGGAAACTAACAGATCAGCTTGGGTAACCTTGCTCTGGAGGTTTATTATAGTGTTTCTGCCTCCAGCTGTCCACCTCATGCTTATGACAGAAACTATTAAATGATGCTTCTTTTTTTGGCTGAAATGGTTGATGCCACTTCATATTTTTCCTAACTCCTTACTTGACAGTAGGATGATAAACTCTGGTAGGGTGGCAGAGCAAACAGCTAGGGGCTTTATCATCTTAAACTGCTGCAGTGTATAAAATTCTCCAGACTTGCAAAAATTTTATATCTATCTTCCACAAAACCACCCTCGTCTGCTGCAGAAAGAGGGTACTTTCTACCTAGTCAGTGAAATGGCATTTACTTTTCAGAAATTCCTTGAATAATGAGTTGAGTTTTTTAGCTTGAAGTAAATTGCTGTGGGTTTGGTTTGTTTTGATTCATAAAATGGAGAAATCAGCAAAGTACCAGACCTGCCTGAATAGCAGCAGTACTTGCTAGTGTGACACAAAGGTTCAGGTCAGGGTCTTGCACATGTTGAACAGTAGAAGCAGGAAATCCTCCCTAAAACACATCCGATGGATTTCTGGTGGCTGAATGAAACCAGCTCTTGGTGTAACCTAACCTTTCCAAACTCTATGAATTGCTATGAAACCGTATTCCAAAAAATGTATTGCAATTACACATGGGCATGGCTCCACAGTAAGTCTTTTTGTTTTTTTTTTCTTTCCTTCATTAAGAATTCTGATCCAGAAGCAGAAACTGGCTTTGTTTGGCACTGAGCAAGTTTTTCCTGCCGCTGTCTACTCTGTCATCGCATGATCCCAGCTACCCGGGAAGACAGGGCATGGTGCAATTTGTCAAAACAAAACAGCATGGATTTCAGTTTTCCAGGCTGAAATTCATTGCAGTTCAGTAGTTGCTACTTGAGATGTGACTGAAGCAGAGGTGGGCAGACCATTACAGTTGGGAAACAGTAACTTTCCCAAGATAAGCTGCTCCCTGCCTTGCGTGGGAGCACAAGTAAACTCAGGGCAAAATGTTGAACTCAGTTGAAACTTTACCGCCTTAATTCTGTTTTGATGCTCCACAGGTTTTGATTGTCTCAGTATAGAAATGCTAAATTGGAATTGCTTTGTATACCTAGAGTTACTGTTTGTTTACGCAGTAAAACAAAGATGTGATTGCAGCATGAACTAGAGCATAAGCCCTCCGGGCACCAAGGGTACCACATGTCATTTGCAGTCAGTGCTAACATCTATCCCAGTATATCTTCATTGCTATCATTACCTCTGTGAGCTAAGTTTTGATTGGTTTCGGTCTGTCTGTTTGTGCTAGAGTTGCCAAATATGGCAAAACGGCGGCATTTTGTTGCTCAGACTTGTCCTAAGGAAATTTATTCTAGTCCAGACAGCATCACTGCGTGGGATTCATCTCACCTAATTTTAGCTATTTAGTAGTTAGGCAGCAAGTTGAACTAGTTAACTAATAGTCACTGTAAAGGGATGGCTATCTCCAGAGAACAACTTGTCCTGGCCTGTGTCTACGGTGAATCATTTTCTGTAGGCACCCATCTCTCCCTGTTGATTGTTGAGGGGTCTAGATGACTAGCTTAGATGATGACTGTAGCTTTTCAGTAGCAGAAGTTGGGTAAGATGAATCCCTCCAAATAATTTTTATCTAGGCAAGCCAACGTTCCCATCCCTAGGTACACTGCATGTAGCCAATGCTTGACATGCAATGTCTACAGAAATGGCTATAGGAGCTGTGAACACAAAGAGTGTGATACGCTCTTCAAGCCTTTTTTAGCCTGGCTAGAGAACAGGGCTCGTCTTATGTTTTCATTCTCCTTATTTGGTATAATTAACCTTAAGCTGCCTTTTTCCCAATGGGTCTTTATGAACCACACACAAAATGGCATGATATCACTGCTCTTCATGCTTATACAGTGCTCTGTGAGCCACAGAGAGAGGCTTAAATAGACGTTTGGATCATCAGGAATTAAAGTTCAGGGCCTTGTACATCTTGGCTTTACAGCTGCAAATAAGAAGAGGACAGTCCTTGTCCCAGGGACTTAAAGCAATTTGACAATAGATGGCTAAAGTATTCTGGAAGTGACCAAGGTATGAAATGGACCAGTCCTGGTGAGCAGATTCACACCAGACCCAAACTTAATTTAATTGCCTAATGCCAGGCTGGCTCAATTAATGGTGACTCACAATGTTTTCTTGTAACATAAATAGAAAGAACCAACCTAATGTTTGGAAATGTCTGACTTCTCCAAACTTGTTAGACATGTAGTTTATGTCTGTTCTGAGGAGATGGAGAAAACAAAAAACAATCCTCCACCCCGGCATGTAATGCTTCTATTCAGCAACAAGCAATAATTTCCCCATTGCTTCAGCGATCTTTTGTCATGCTTTTTTTTCCTTCCAGCTAACTCAGATGCTGAACATGGGAAAGTTGAATTCTTTGTCGGCTCGGAGTATTTTTTCATGAAAACTTTCTAATACATGAAAGGATTTAGTTTCAAAACACCAATTTTGTAGGCAGCTAACAAAGATGTCTTTTTTCTCCACTTTTTCTTGGAATTGCTTCTTAGAAAAAAAATCACAGAAGGGAGGTTAATTTTTACATAAAAGCTGCTACTTGTAGGAGACCTTTATATGCTTAACAATTTAAAAGAAATATTGAAACTTTTGATACACTACACAGACAATGCCCTTCACATGAAAATCATTGCAGATCACTCAAATGCCATATTGTCTTTGTGTCATGATAATCTACTGTATAAAACTAAACAGTCATAAAAGTAATCATTTAGGCAAAAGGTTGCTATTTCATCTGGCAGTATAGTTATTGTAATAATAGCATATCTGAGACATGAGGGACTTTAAGAAATGGGGAGACAAAAAGAACTTTAAAGCAGCCAGTGTCTGTTTCCACTAAGCTACTAAATCACATCTTATTTCAGACCAAGGTACATGTTTAAATTACCATCCAAGTTCTAATCCAGTGGCTTTAAGCTAAGCTAGTATCTGCTGCTGAACTGGATCTGCTCTTGGATAAGGTTCCAGCAATGCTTTTTTCTTAATCGTGCCAAGCCACTTGGCAAACTGCGTGCATACAGACCCAGGGCACGGAAGTCTTTCCTGCTTCAGGTTCATATATCTTTTTATCTTTCTCCTTGTGCTGGTGACACAAGATCTCTGGATAAAATAATCTGTTTTAAAGAATGCATTATCATTGTAACACTATAGCATTGCTAATATTAGTAGAATAACAACATACTTTAAAATTATTCATATTTAAGCACACAGCTAAATACTGTGCTAGACTACACACCCAAAGGGTTGGTATTCACCATACCTAACCTTATGCACTTTTTGTTGGGGCTTTAGTTCAGTGCTTCGTCTCTTTATACAGTGAAGCGTGAGAGACACTTCTAAAGGTTAATTTTAGGTGAAATATCTTGATTTCTAGAGATGCCTTTGTGTCTCCATCAACTATATGAAAAGTCTGTATTGTTGCATGCCTTAACCAGGATGAATCTAAGTCAAAATCCATTTTCAGCTTGCACTTTGGAGTTCCCTAATTTGTGAATGCCAGACTTCGTAACCCCAATGACAACTTTTTTTGATACTGTATTTTCAGATATCAGTTACACACCAAAAAAACCCATGGATGGGTCAGTCGTGTAATATACGTTGGTACAACCTTTCATGGTGAGTTTTCCCCCACGCTCTCACTCCTTCAACAGCCTCCATGCCTCTGATCTCCAACAGCCTGATCCCACTCCATTGCTAACCATGCTTTGTCCCCATCTCTCTCCCCATGACGGACAGCCCCTGCCAAAAGTTAGGGAAGATTGTGGACATGAGCCTTTTCAGGAGGTATAAACAGCAGCATCAGCTGTCCTATCTATGGACAACAGTTCACTGATTACCTTGAGCTCCTTTTTCCTTATACACCATAACCTCCTCCTCCTTTCCACTCACCCCAGCATCCATTGGTTCTCATCTGCTTCCCTCCAGTCTCGCAATGTCAGGAAATATATGCTGAGAGGTGGGAATTTTTTACTGCCCTTAAGAGAGAGAAAACAGGGCAACAGAATGGTAGAGCAGCTGAATTTTGGGGCTTTATATGGGAAAACAGAGGTGGGGTTTTTCTGTGTAATGAGTGCTGTAGAGTATTGCAAAGGTCTATATTTACAAAATGCTTCAGAGTTTGGAATTTGTCTACCCATTTCTCAGGCCTGAATCTCTTCTGTCCCTAAGTTTTAATTAGGTTGAGGATATATCTCATAACTTTCCCAATTCTGGAGTGAAGTGCTATTTAGATGTACAGTTTGTGTTTTGTCCCTATCTAACCAAATGTTTTAATTTAGCCCTAGGCAGCTTGAGAAGGTAGCAACACAATTTTAAAGTCTGGGATACTGAAGAAGGCTTAAAAGTGTTGGATAAATGTATATCTTCTCTGTTATTAGGTCATAGCTAAATAAACACCTATAAGTACAAGTAAGTAGATTATCTGTATGAGAACAAAATCTCAGAGTGCAGTGCAACGACTATCTCTATAAACATGAAGAGGTGAACTGAAGCAGCAGATCTGAGGACTTATGCCCGAACCTTATTTCTGCTCTCTGGAATATTCAGGGGTTTTGTTTTGATCCTCTACCTTATAGGAATTATGCTGATATTCCATACATAATATTTGATAAAGTTGTCCTCCAGGGGCTGAAAACCCTTGAGATTAATGTATACCTTTAACATCCATCTGAAAAAGATGAAGTTTCTAAATTAGGAGAATTCTACCAAACTTCTTTATAGTTAAGACCTTTTCTTCTTAGATGAAAACACTGGCTTCCCCACCTGGTGGGAAGAAAAGAAAGCTTGTATAGCTTTTAGTCTTTTTGAAGTATGAACCTCACAGGACGAATAAGGATTTGTCCTTTTCTTTCGGTTTAGGTGCATGCAAACACAAACAGTGGCAGATGGAYGATAATATCATTCCATTGTATTTGTACATTGAGCTTATAAATATGATCAAACTTATCCAGAAAGTTTTCTTAAACACGGAATCTCCCTACTGAGCAATAGATTTCCCTGATCCCTCAAATAACTCTATATTGAAGCAAATAAACTTTAGCTATAAAACTTTCAGAACACAATCTTTTGATTTATATTTCTCTTTGCCTTCCTGGTGGTACAGAGAAGATCTATACAGTCAGGATGATGTATCTCTCAGCGGCTTGATCAAGCCACTATAAAACTGCTGCCAAAATATCCGGTCATTTATTTAACTCAAAACATTCTGCCATGCTAGAAAAGTTGACTGCTGAGCACCAGGAGGCCCAAAATATTCCTACCCAATGGATCATGGATTTCCCTGTGTCACTTATCTTACCATTTCAGTGCAGTACCATATGTTCCTATACAATTTTGTAATGTGCCCCATATGTTTGCTTTCCTTGATGAAAACCAAGGAGGCAGCAAATTATCTGCAGCACTGACACACAAATTGTGATTTTTTTAGTTCTGAGCTTAGATTAATTTCTTTTACTTTTTATATTCTGCCAAGTAAGTGCTCTCCAGTGAATGACCATATTTCGTGAAAAATTGTGAACAACTGTTCAGTGAATGAATGTGCATGAATGTTCCTAAATAACAAGTGTCACAACATAATCTATGTCATTTTTAAGCTGGGGATGGTATTTACAAAAAATCTCATCTAAAACTTCTGTAACTGTTCATCTCCATTCTGCAAAACATTAAGAGAAAACAAACTGAAGATCTAATTCTTCCTGGTGAGCAGAGCTATGTCAGAGGTGAATTTGGCCAAAACAGAGATCTGGGTCTCAGCTGTGAACATGGAAATGAATTTGAGTGTTTACTGGTGAAACTCTGACCAGGTTTGAGATGAACAGGAAAACTGAATGCAGCAAGGAATGGTTAAGAGTTACCCAAGCCACAACTCTCTCCACCTCTGTGTGTGTATGCGTGTGCCTGTGTGTTTGTATGTGAAAATAACTATGAAGCTTTGGTCTTAGGCAGGGCTTCTGATAGCATAATGTTTTAATCTTAATGTGGCCCAACTAACTAACTACATATGGAGCAGTGACATAGCTGTGACATTCTTTCTTTTGAGACAGAAAAGATTGACTAAAGATCGAGATGATCTAAGTCCTATGCTGTGTTGCAGAATGCTTTATTGACTGTTGCAACTTCCATGGGTTTTTTTCATTGCATACAACATACTTCTTATTGTTTAAACATCTACTAGAATTTTTGATAATTACAAATTATGGTACAGATCATCTACTAAGGGACATTTGGAAAAACTAAATTAAGCAAGTTAAATATGTCAACTCAAACCATATTACATGCCTGTGTGGACACTTGATCTGGTAATTAAAATGCCCTCCATTCAGTTTAACTTAAGTCACTTCCAAAATAAATGAAAATAAATTAAATGTATTAAAGCCACTAGTTCACCAGGAGGAGATGCACAAAGAGACCTAAGGCAGATCAGCAAGTCCATACAGAAAGCCAATTCAGCATAATTTTTACGATGTCTGGAGTTTACAGTCACAATGACTGCAAGTATACTCCCAGCAGATCTAACTCTTTCCCTTTCTATGTCTTGAAGATCAGGTAAAATAAGGGTTAACATGAAAGTCTTAATCCAGTTGATAACTCTTGGATGTTTTTGAAAGCTTTTTTGCTATGCAACTTCTAAACACTGGGCTCTGTTGTCTACCCCAAGCACTGCAGGCAAGAGAAGATGGAATTAAAACTGAATTTTCACAGCATTTGTGGAGTTAATGCAGAATGTAAATGCTACTTAGCAGGGTTGGTTTTTTTGATTGTTTTTGGCTTTTTTTACATGTTTGAGCAGTTAACGAACTGCTTCCAGACTGAGCTCCTTGTTGTGCAATTTAGCAGGATGTATGGATGCCATGGCCCGGACTTCCCCTGAGGCCCATTACTTCCTGATCTCTGCTATCAGATCAGATTTATGATGTGGATAAAGAGGAGTTTGGGTCCATTTAAGGTTTACTGCTTATTGACCATTAAAACTGCTAAAGTGATTTCTAGCAGCAGAGAACATTATATTGGAGATCGGGATTAGGCAGGGCCTTTGTATCTCGGGGAAGTGTTTATACTTTTTAAGGTCTACCAGCTTTCTGGTTCACTGTGCTGCAGAGCAAGGATCTTTTCTGGCTCCAGCAGGATTTTCCTAGTTGAAACACATACCTGAAAATACTACAAATGGATAAAACAGTTTACTAAGACATGTTAATCCAAAAGTAAAAGAAATCAAAAGATTCAGCTGAATCCTTTCTGCTTTAAATTCAGCAGTGCTTGGAGGTTGCATGTCAGGCTCAATGGAGGCAAGGTCGATGGACATAATGGAGTTATACCACAATTTAGTCTGTGTATTTGTTTTATACTTCCGTCAAAAGGGCACAATGGCCATTTTTTCTTAGTCCAGAAGTGGGTAATTGCACTTTCTGCTATTGTAAAGGAGGACTTGTTTTTGCTGTTGTTCTTTGGGTTTTAGCTTCAACTTCTTTCACTAGTTTAGCTTCACTAATCTTTCACAGATTTATGTTTTTAATGTCTTTGTGTGGTTTTGATATCACACCCATGCACACTCTTCATACTGAATTCAGTGTTTAAAACAAAAATCTGGGAAATGATCTCATGTTTCTGCACTGATGGAGCCTTAATTTTAGAACATTACTACTATGAAATGAAGGCTGCATACATAGTATATTTTGAATAGTTTCCCATTTAGCTACTCCTTCATGGCATATATCAAAGTATGCTCTCTAAACCTTGGGTGGGGGGAGCGGCTTAGAGTCAGATGAGCACCAAAATACCTAAATGTTTTGAGTTTTCAAAACTGAGCTGTTCTGAAGAGCAAGCCTTCCAGTCTATTTCTGCTTTAGTTTGGTCTGGAAATACTGCAGCACCAGCACTGCAAACAATAGTTCCTTACTCCACCTTGTCAATGGGAGGGCACTTCTTGTCAAAACTAGCCCTGGCCAGGCCTAGATAATTCCCCAGCACTGTAAAGGAAAGTAGAAAGAATGTACATTAAAAGTCATAAAAAAGCTGAGGGAGGCCCTCTGAAGATGAAGACTTGAGTGGATTTTTAGTATCAGTAGGCAACATTTCCAAAAGCATTCAAGTGACTTAAAAATGTCATCATTAAGGTGATTTTGAAAAAGTTACCCAGTATCAGGAAAGTTACAGTCTTTCTGTTGTTTCTGAGTTCTGAGTATTGTGTTATTTACATTTTGCACTGGAAAACATAAAACAAAAAATTGAAAGCTAAAAATCAATTAAAACTAAAAATCATTTTGCTCAGGTTAAGTTCTAGTTTTTGGCAACTATTCAGTCTACTAAAACCAAGCTGGCTAGTCTTATTTAAAAATTGGCTAACATTACTGTTAGTCTCAAACTAAGGTAAGAAATGGGTGAATGGCTGATAAATCAATGGATCATTCCCACTTGATTCAGGTTTCTTCTGGTACTGCATGAGTCAGTGCCATAGCTATTTTTTCACTAAACAAGTCTGGGATGGTTGGTCTCATCAGCCAGAGATTCTAATTCTGGATGAGTATCATTTTAATGAGATCTTACATCAAGAGCTTTCCTATCAGCTATAATGGCAAGAGTYAAAGCCCATGTCCTCAAAAGAAAGGCGCATGAGAGTAACAGAAATGGTACCAGCTCCTCAGTTTTAGTGTTTAGTCTTCCACTAGTTTATACTCCACCATATAAAGGCAACTCAAAATTAGTGCTGGTTTTACTGTAACTGTGATGGTTCAGAAGCTGTTTCACAGGCATTTCAGCCATCTAGCAACCTATGGCTGAACATATATGTATATACTCAGGGGCAGGGACTTTTCTATCCATATTTAATCTATGTTAGTGACTATACACAGTTAGTAAGCTTGCTTCCCGCTATCCCCTGACATCCTGTCATTGTGATAGCTTGGCTATGAGAAGTTGTCTGGGGATTTCACTACACTTGAGAAGAGTTGGTTGGGAAAGCTGTAATACAATAACTATGCCAAAAAATGTCCTCAGAGGGGACATTCCTTAGGCCTGGAGGAGCTCTTTTGTTGGCATCCTCAAAAAGAATTATCTATACTAGCAGAAAGACTTCTTGCTGCAGTGGTAACCATGGTTTACCAGGTTTTTTGCAGACACAGTTATATCATGTAGGACTATGAGTTTTTCACATTTGTAGCTGATTCATTCATACTTGACAAATGTTTCAAGCCTGTTTATTCTGTCACCAAAATCTTACTTTATCTTTTCAACCATCCCTTTGCTTGAACTTGGACTCTTTAGTGGACACTTTATCCCTGTGCCAGATATCACTGTGGGAATAAAGAGCACGAGACTGCAAATGGCAGTAACACAAACAGAGTCATGAAGATAATCATAGTATCTCAGTGCTTGAGGGATGCACCACTTCATAAGTAGCACAAACCCTGTGTTGTCTTTTCCCCCTTTTATGGTAAGACCTACTACTATATGCACTATAATTATGTAAGTATTTAGAGGTTTTTTCATCTTTCTACTACTTCTATTTGGGTAGGAATCTATCCCAAAGCAGCAGGTCCTGCATGTAATCAGAAAGGAACTGAGATATAGGGTTGTTCTGCCATCTTGAGGAACAAATAATAGGCTCACAGCACAGTTTTTAACCAGTTTCCTTTAAAGCATCAGATCTACAGTGATGCAAATCTAGTTCATCTACTGACCATAAACAATGGGATAATTAATGGAATACTTCAGCTTTGAAATTGAATCCTTATGATCTAAGAATTATGAGTTGGATTGTAATCACTCTTTGAACCACTTGATGGATTCGGATATAATTATCACCTCATAAGCCACGGAGCATGTCATTAATGAGTATTTATTATATAGCCTTTGTCACATAAATACAGTAAGATTGCTCAGGGATACATGCTTTATAAAACTGAGTGAAACTAAACATTTATTTTCATTTTCTTATGTATATTTATTGTTTGGAATTTTCTCCATCCAGCTGTTTACAGGTTCTAAAGCAGAAGAATTGTTTAAGTGCACTTGGAAAGGATATTTCTTTGCAGGTTACATGAAAAAGCACTTACAGCAATGGCTACATTCCTTTCTAGACAAGGCAAAGGAGAAAGCACATGATAAGGTTTGTATTAGTAAAACTATAAATTCCCCAAGAAAAATTAATTTTGTCTCTTAGCTATTGACCTGAAGGCACAAGATTTTTTTTTACGTGCAAATGCCCTTGCATCCTGCAATTATCTTCTCTTGCAACAAACTAAAAGCAGGGCAGATTTCTCATTAAAACTATGGGTTTTTTCCACCATTCTGGTGCAGGGAAAAGGCTTAAAAGAAAATGCAAAGGTAGTGGTTGATATAACTTATATCAACTTAAAGAGCTCTTTGCACAACCAGAGTGATATAAAGCATTCAATGTTAATGAGCTTCAGATCAGGCATGTAGACAGAAATTTCAATACTTATCACTACCTTAATTGGATATTCATTTTGATCCTACACACCTCTCCCCAGGGGTGTAGTAACTAAGGCCAAGTTTATTCTTGGATCGCTTTACTTATAAGCTTACTGATAGGTAAGGCATTCCTTGTGTGGGTGCAGTTAGCCTGGCATTGTTCTGCCATAGAAACACACCCTTCCCTGAAACAAGGAGACATACAGTTTGCTGGTATAACTGTCTGAAGATTAGGAGTTTCTCTCAGCACAGCTATGCCAGCCAGGGATGAGACCAACACACGCGTGGCAAAAGTCTGTGGGGGGAGACAGAGCTTAGGAACGGTGCGATATGGTCCCTGTGCTGAGAACAATGCTATATGGTCCCTGTGCTGAGAACAATGCTTAGCACTCACTCCCTGGGAAGAGGAATGAAATGTATACAGTGTTATTTCAGATCATTCCCTGTTCCATTTCCATATCCAGCACCTCCCCCAAATGACTCGCTCAGTGTAATAAAATAAATGTATTGTATTTTATCTGATGCTTTCTCTACTGTTCTCAGCCACCTCCCTATCTTGTATTCTCTCATACATGTGACTCATCTTCTTTCCTTTGAAAAAGCAAGCATGTCAGGGCATTCAGGATGTAGTAGAGAAAGTAAGAACCTGGTAAATTTATTTGATCTCTTTTCCAGGCTTTCTGTTGGATAAAAAAAAATGAGTGAGCAATTGTTGGTTAAAAAGGAAAATTCTGGATGAATCATTTCCCATTCCTCAAATGGAATCAGAATGGAGACTTTTGGAAACTCAGGAAAATTAGGTTTACAATGCCATTATTCCCTCATTTTCAAGTGGGATTTCAGATACATTTTCTGCTTTTGATTATGAAATTTTGTATTGATGCAGTAAACTACCTAGGAACCTCAGTCACAGTTCAGAGCACACTGTGAGGCTCATAGAGATGAAACAGAAAAATATTTTGTGACGTAAGGAGCTTACAATCTGAATGGAAAATCAGAGACCATACAGATAAAAACAGACAGAGAAGAACACAAGGTAACTAGTGATCAGGGTTTTTTGCAATGTTAAAAGAGAAATAGGGGAACCTGTCTTGTGAGAGGAGATCGAAAGGAGCTGGGCTTGTTTTACCTAGTAAAGTCAAGGTTGAGTGTACTATTCATAGATACATTTTGGAGATGGGTAAATATCAAGGAAAGAGAAGAACTGTTGAAATTTAAGGATAGTTCAAAGCAAAATGTGCACAATTTCATCCTAAAACAAGTTAGCTAGAAGAAGATTTGTATCTCTTGGAAGCACAGAAATGGCCTTCCAACATGGGAAGTAAGAGGAAAGAAATGAAATCTCTTCAAGATGGAGCATGAGGTATTTACAGCAGGATAGGGAGGATCCTGGAGTTAGGATCTACAACTTGGCATATGAGACTCTGGCTGTTCAACTTGCTGATATCTGCAAGAGGGGCTGGAGGAAGACTTGATTGCTCTTTGTTGACCCTGTCTGTTTGCACTCCATTCATATTGTACTTAAATAGCTCTGTGCTTTGGGGCCTCTGCCAGGTAAGTGCAGGAAGAAGGAAGAATGTCCTCTTTTTCCCCCTTCAATGCAAAACATGGCTTCTGGGAAAGATGGGCTTTTACTTTCTTCTCATATGTCAGCGATCAGTGGGAAGTCCTTGAGATACTTAGATCGTTTTGGCTCATGTGCCTTAATCATGTCCTCAAGGCTAAAACCAATCATTATATTTCAGAATTTGTACTGTATTTTCTATTAAACCACTAAGAGCTTGGGCTTTGGATTTTGGTGGGGGAATTGCCTTCCTCTGTTCTATTTTCATCTAACAACCCCCCTGCCTATGGCAGGGACCTCAGATACTGCATTTCCCCCACTTTTGCCTGGTCACTTCCTTTGGGACAGGCTAGTTTTGGTGGTCTTTCTTGTATGAATGCTTCTAATAACGTTCCAAAGATTTCAGGGTTTTTTTGTGGTTTCTGGTATATGGGATCATCTAGTGTAGAGCTCTCTGGGCTCTGTGTTGAATGTGAAATACTTGGCTGCCTGCAATTGCAAAGAATTTATCTTTTTAGGATCTGCAAAAAGACAGTGAGGTAACTCTGTGGATGCTTCTTGTTAGCATAGGGGAAGGGAGCACAGGAGAAGGGCATGAAAATGCTTGTCTAAAAAAGCTGTACATGAATGCTGTAGGCTGACTTCCCATAGGCAATGTTTTGGTAATGAGAAAGCCTGCATCCTTGTCTTTCCAGGGCATTGCCTTCAGTGGTCTGCAAGTACAAGGGAAACAGCTTTTGCGAGGTGGAGGTCTCTGTTGAAGGAGAGGGAATGATTGGGAAAAGGGTGTGGAGCACTGTATCTTCAAAGAGCACGCCATGGGGCAGGGCATGAAGCCATCCTTGGAAAGATTTGATGTGAGAATGAGAATAAAGCAGGCATGGGGAAAACCTGGATTTTTGCTCCCAGAGCTCAGGAGACCGGAGGCACCTGTGGCTGATCACACAGGGAGTTCAGACCAGCAACCGCCGCCGGCACTGGCAGCAGAAAAGGATGATTTTTTATCCATATATGGAAGCTGCATGAAGTTTCCTTGAAATGATTTTACTGTCTTTGAAAAGGGTAAAATGGATTTAATAATCACAGGAAGGCAAGGCAAAATCCACATGACACCTCCATTGACTCCATATAAGTTGAGGGATTTATCTGATGGACAGATGAATGCAGATTGAGAGGTGATCAGGAATTCATGGGGCCCAGTAAGCTGAGGCTAGACAGGATGCAAGCTAGGGGCATAAAAACTCCTGTGCTGCTGGCACTTTTTTACTCTGCCTTTCAGTCAAATGTTTTACCACAGTACTGATAAAACTCATAGAAAGAAAACCAAAAGCACATAATTCCACTAAAACTTTCGGTTTTGGCAAAACAGTGTTTTCTTTTGGAGATGCATATATTTTGTTTAAAATTTTTCAATTATAGCTACTTATGACACCTTTTACTTGAGGCAGACAACCTGCTGGGCCCCAAGGACAGCGTTGCTGGCCTGCCACTGAACACAGATAAGGCATTGTCATGCTCTGGCATCCAGGTAGGGGTTCCCCAGACCCACCCCAGGGATTCAACAGCTGTTTTCCAACAGAAGCTCTTCCAAACAAAGCAGCCTGGCTGAATACACCATCACTTTTGGATAAGGTTTTACCTCATCAGAACATTCCCATCTAGATCTTATCCCAGCACTGGATCAGATGAGCAGGCTGGTGTTTTACACAGACTTGATCAAATTCCCAATGAATGTGCAAAAGGCAGTTAGGAAATAGCCTGCTGAAAGTTTCCTCTCAAGCAGGGAATGAAATGTAGGTCTCTTGGTGGAATCACTATGTTTTGTTTCCGTTTTAAATTATTGTAGTGTGTTATCTAACTGCAGAAGTTCTCATTTTCCAAATGAAAGTCCACCTCTTATCTGAATTCTGCTAAGTTCTTTGCCTCAGATATATCTCATGTTACTAAGTAAAAGAGATTAGCTGTGAATAAAAGAGATTACATGCAAGTGCTGCCTTTTATCAGCCTTAAATCAGTGTCTTTTAAGTCTCCTAAGAGAAATGGAAGATATGTTGACTTTGTCTTTGCTATTCATTGCTTGATATAATCTGCCAGATTTCAAATAAAGTTGTTGCTACACATAACATTAGATCCTAATACCTGGATATGAATCCATTATTCATGTGAGAGTGAAGGCATTTATTTTATATATTCTAAAACATGTTTAAAAATGTGTCTTATGGAAAGTGAAAGGAAGATGCATAAAACTGTGGTATGGTCACAATATAAAACTGTCCTGAAACAATGCTTTTCTTCTATGTTCTGGTGACAAATAGAAGACTTCTGTGTATGAATAACTTTCAGGACTGGAAACTACAACTTGCAGAATGAATAACAGGTAATCACAGGAATCCCAACAGCCATTAGAAGTCACTTACTCATGAGGGTAAAACAGCTGATTCCTTCGCTGATCCTTAACGATAATTAAAAAGCATGAAAGCCAGGGATCTGGTTAATGTAGTTTCTATCTAAAGGACAAGATTAATCCTCTGTACTGGAAGCAGAGATTCACTTTTGTTTTTTTTACAATCACCGTACGTGATCACCATGGCATAATAATATTGAATCATGTCATTACTAAACATTTCTCAACAAAACACAATTTACTCTTGAACTTTTGTTCATTTGTATTTGACAACTGAGATGTTTTCTTCTCTTCTTTTTTGTTATAAAGGGAAAAATTCCATCTCTCCTGAAAAGTGTTTCTCATGTGTTTTTCATTAAAGACCAACAATTATTGTTTATGACCTTGGATTTTAATTGTAAATCCAAACCCGTCATTTTGGAAACTTTATGAGTTGCAAATAAACCTTGTGTAAATTTTCCGTGCCTGGAATCTGAGCACTTATTTTAGCAGCAGCTGATGCTTGGTCCTACATACGTATAACCTTAAGCCTTTCGCTTCATGCCGAGAATATAACCAAGCAACCTGCTAGATTTCAGGCTATCACTACTAGCCTTGATTGTCTCCACATCCTTTGGCTGAGGAACGGAGTCTTTTGAAACTTCTTGAAAGTCACTGAAGTGATTTCTTCCAGCCCCTCCTGGCGAAAGAGCTGAGTATTTACTCGATGATAGGGTTTGAGACTGTGCAGTTATGCACTGGATTGTAAAACGTTTCACTTAAAAGAAATTAAGCCAAATTACAGAAAAGGCAAATCACATAACATCTGTAAGCACGGCCCTGATAGAAAAGAGTCCCTCTGTCCCAAAACTAGCAATATTGCTGCAAGCCAGCAGAAGCATGTGGTTATAGACTGTGCTTTGGGAGAACCAAGGTCCCACCACAGACTTCCTATATAATTTGGGCAAGTCACTTTTTAATCTCTCTCTGCCTCAGTTCCCCATCTTTAAGGGATGGACCACAATACTTTGATTTTCTTGCCTGTGTAGCTTTTTGTGGTACAGACTGTCTCTAGCTGATAGCACAGCACTTAGTACAGTGGAGCTATGACCAAACCGTGTTTCCCTAGGGACTTCTACAATAAGTATGGCATGCACTTGTCCTTGTCATGGCAGAGTAAATGTTCTTAGCCAGATAGCCAGAATCTGGAGCTTTAGAGATCCATAGTAATGCTATGATAGAAGTTTTCTCCCACCATCTCTGTACAGAGCAGACTGACAGCAGTTTGCAGTTTTCTTGCACTCTCCTGGTTGCCCTTTTGCAGGAGTTAGAGAGTCCTCTCAGTCTGAAGGCTCTTTGCACAGGGAAAGGCCGGAGGCTAATAACAGCCTCTTGAGGTCCCTGCTGTGACCAGAAGAGATCTTCAGATGGAATAATTTTAATGAACTTCACGTGTTTGTAGTGTTGACATTTACTTGAGAGCTAGTTTCCTTGACTCCTTTTATAGACATTGCAGACAAACAGACACTTCCAAGATGGGATTCATCTGCCCTATTTTAGGTTACTATTTTAGGGTGAAATAAATCATCCCCTGAAGTTTCCTATTTCTTTTCATTGACTACAAAGAGAGTCCAAACAATTACCTCATGTGCAGACTTCTACCCTGTAGATCTGGACTTCAACTTGTGGTGCTCGTACAGCATCTAACGGACGTCACCATACCTTCCCAACAAAGTCAGTAGCACTGTCTCCATTTTATTTTTTCTCGGTGGGGAAACTGAGGAGCAGTGATATGACCACAGTGTTCAAGGTCACCAAGCAGTCCTATATTGACCCAGTGCTTGGTACACTGAGTAACAGTGCAGACCCAGAACTGCTGTTTTGTAAATCTTGGCACCACTCAGTTGAGGCACTCCATGTTTAAAACTGCTGAATACTTGGATCTAAAAATCTTAGATAAAGCTACTCTAAACTAGAAACCTAGTTATGCCTCATAGTACAATGGGTTTTAAATTTTAAGAAAAAGAAATTACCAAAGGCACCACAATAGCAGCTACAAATGCTACCTGAACTGTGTTATTTCGTTAGACATGTGGCACCTGGTGTTCGGTGAGAGCTCTTCTGAGTAATTTCTAAACCAAATAAAAAGCCTGCTGTGTCTGCAATACCTGGGTATCACAGCTCTTGAGATAGATAATTCTCATGGATTCAGCTTATTCTGAATTGCCAGGGGATAAACAGAAGGATTAGTAAAGATGGTGTAATGTGGCATATGTAAAATGAAAATGAGTGGAATAACTGTTAATAAGTAATCAGCTAGCTTGTCAGCAGCATGCTATCTAGCTGCTGAATAATTAGCTGCTTAAAGCACAGTGTCCATTCCTCGGGACAAGTCAGAGCAGAGCAGCCTGTGGGAAAGGCACTTTCATGTGGTTTCTCTGAGTTGCTTGAATGGATGTGACTAGTTTCATCATTTGGCGAAATCTGTCTGGGGGATGAGATAAAACATGCGTAATCTTTGCCACCTATTACACGGCTGTATCAGAGCACGTTTCTAATCACTGGCAGAATGTGTCCCTTTGTGGAGACTGTTAATGACAAGTACCAGCATTGTGCAAGGCTCAGGCGATGTAAGATCCAGTTCTAGGCATTTGCACTCTTGGCAAGTTTCTCGGGGCCAAGCACTGAGCATTACTGCAGTTTCTGCAGAGGCACTTCTCTGGTGTGAGCACTGCTTGCCGTGATCCTGCAGCTCTCTGTTGTGGCAGAGCATAGTGCTTCGCATCCTGAGCTCAGCAAAGGCCTCTGAAAACACAAGGTGCCTTAAGGAAACACAGCAGCTTAAATGAGAAGGCTGCAACCAGTTTAGAGACGGCTACTCCCCTCCAAGTTCCCTGCCTTGCTCCTGCTGCTTCACTTTCACTACGCTTCTCCTTTCTGGCACATCCTAGTTTCTTGCTTTTCTCCTTCACCTTCGTCATCTTGCTTCTCTTCCAGCAACCTCCCCTTACTCTCTTTCAGCTTTCTGAGCACGATTTTAAAGCATTCCTGGACCAAGTCTAATATGTATAGATAACCCTCTGAAGGTAATATCACAAATAAGCCAATGTAGGGGTTTAGTGTGGAGGCAGATTGAATTTTTTTCCAACTTGGTTTCATCTCTTCATGTTGTCTGAACCTCTCTGTGTCAAACTCTTTAATTGCCCATAACAAATTCAAAACGTTGTCCAGCATCAAATAAATACACCAAAGGGGTAAACTTCACAAAATATTAAAAGTTTTTTGACACTAGGATGGCCAAGAGAAAAGAGAGTTGCTGTGAGAGCATCATCTGAAGGAAAAGCTACAATGTAAGCTCAAATCATTAGATAGAGGAGAAGACACACAAGCTCTTGTATAACCAAATAGAAAATTTTAATTTGAACTGACAATCAAACATCAGATGTAAATCTGTAGCAAACTAGGCACTGCTAGTATCACAGAACCACTTGTTTACATCTTTAGCAAGGGAAGGAATGAAGAAGAGAAGAGAACAAGTTGGGCAATGTGGCAGAGTAGTGTCAAAAGACATTCTGGATGCATAATGCCTATTACTTAAATGATTTCACTTTTTCGTTTAACTCCGTTGATGAAATGTGCTAGGTAAATCAGGGAAGAATCCTGCTTTCTATAGCTGTTTAGAAAGCTAATTTCTTCTCATCCTTGAAGAATGACATTATCAAATTTGAGATTTTATATTAAAAAAAAACATGTTAGGGTAGGGAAAAGGGGAGGCATTACGCTTCTATACAGATTTTGTTTCTGATTCAACAACAGACCATGCCAGTGTAAGCTTTTTAATGGGCATTAGGATTCTCCTAATTGTGAATCGTAAGTAACCTTGCCTCACTGTAGAGACAGCAAAAGCTGATAGCCTGATGTTGATCTGGGATGCAATTATACAATGAAGACTGTTGAGCTTATATTGAGATTTTATGACCCATCTTGTCATTTACTCTTACTCCCAGCTCTTCCATGCAGCTACTACACCCAGGTATATGCACATATTTCTTCAAGTAAACTCTTAAGTAATAATATAAATACAGTACATTTTGCAAAGTTGAGTTTCCAAGAGTTAATGGCAGAATTAAGAACATGTTTTGTGTGGCTTTAATCAATTCCCTAGATGTGTATGTTTGATGACACTAATTATTGTGCATCTTTGGCTCACTCAATGTGTATACTTGCTTATTTACTCTGGCTACTCACACTTTTATTCTATTCTCATTATTTAATGCATTTATACTTTTTTAGAAATCTGATTACAGCACACTAATCAGATTTTCATGTGGATTCCTCTTTTGTGCTCATCGTTATTTGACAATGTTCCCAGATTTCTAATACGATGTTAGTCTTTGTGGTGGGTTGACCTTGGCTGGCCGCCAGGTGCCCACCAAGCCGCTCTATCTCTCCCCTTCTTTAACTGGACGGCGGAGAAAATATGTTGAAAAGCTTGTGGGTCAAGATAAGGGCAGGGAGATCACTCAGCAATTACCGTCATGGGCAAAACAGACTCAACTTGGGGAAATTAATTTAATTTATTGCCAGTTAAACAGAGTAGGATAATGAGAAATAGGAACAAATCTAAAAATACCTTCCCCTCACCCCTCCCTTCTTCCCAGGCTTAACTTGACTCCTAACTCTTCTACCTCCTCCTGCGAGTGGTGCAGGGGGATGGGGAATGGGTGTTGCAGTCAGTTCATAACACTTTGTCTCTGCTGCTCCTTCCTCATCACACTCTTCCCCTGCTCCAGCGCAGGGGGGAGACAGTCCTTCACAAACTTCTCCAATGTAGGTCCTTCCCATGGGCTGCAGTCCTTCACAAACTTCTCCAGCATGGGTCTTTTCGACAGGTGCAGTCCTTCAGGAATGGACTGTTCCAGCGTGAGTCCCCCACAGGGTCACAGTTCCTGCCAGAAAACCTGCTCCAGCGTGGGCTCCTCTCCTTGGGCCACAGTTCCTGCCAGGAGCCTGCTCCAGCATGGGCTCTCCACAGGCTGCAGCTTCCTTCAGGACACATCCACCTGCTCCGGTGGGGGGGTCCTTCATGGGCTACAAGGTGCATATCTGCTCCACTGTGGTTCCTCCACGGGCTGCAGGGGGACAACCTGTGTCACCATGCTCTTCACCACGGGCTGCAGGGGAATCTCTGCTCTGGTGCCTGGAGCACCTCCTCCCCTCCTTCTTCACTGACCTTGGTGTCTGCAGAGCTGTTTCTCACATGTTCTCACTCTTCTCTACCAGCTGGTGCGCCACAGCTTTTTTTACCATTTCTTAAATATGTTATCACAGAGGCACTACCAACACTGCTGATGGGCTCAGCTTTGGACAGCGTTGAGTCTGTCTTGGAGCCGTCTGGAACTGGCTCTGTCTGACATGGGGGCAGCTTCTGGTGTCTCTTCACAGAAGCCACACCTGCAGCCTCCTGGCTACCAGAACTTTGCCATGTAAACCCAATACAGTCTTCCTCTGTCTTCTCCTGGTTTCTTAATTTTCTGGTCCCAAGTTCCTCTTCTATCATAGTGTTTCATCCAAACTCTGGGTTAACTGGATCCCACATCCCCTCTCCTATCTCTGTCCTCTACTATATCTTCTAGTTCTTGCTTTATCTGACTATCACACTGTCACTATGTGTGCTCATCGACTCATTTCCCTCATCTTCATAACGTCATTATGAGCAACGCTAGTTTTTCAAATCAGCCAGCTCTGTCCTGGATTCAAGCTGGATGCCAGCAGAAAATCACTGTAAGCTCAAGAGAGTCTGGCACTCTGTTCCCACCCTGCATCAGGGAGCTAACAACCCTCTGTGAACAACAGCGTGCTCAGCTTTTAGCTTTTCTGGGCTAATACCTTCTTTTTTGGCATGGTCAGCACAAGGAGTCATGAGAGACTTGAACAAGCTTAGGCAGATTTTTGCAAAGACAGGAATTATATCCCCCCAATCAGAGGGACCATGCCACCCACTAGGACTTTCAAGTCACAGCTTCAAACCATGGAGGAGTTAGAGGGTTACAAAGTGAAGATGTCAAGGACTGGAACAAACTGTCTCTCCCCCAAGAATTTAGTATTTGGAAATGGTTGAAGTGGTGTTGGGCAAAAAAAAAAAAATTATAGCAGCCCGAGGCAAGCCCAATGCTTACAATTGGTTCAGCAAGGAGTCTGGGATGAGAAATGAGATGTGGACGGAAGGGACAGAGGCAATGCTCGACTTGAGAACTGGCAAAGAAACGGTAGCAGATTGCCTGGGGGATGCCTGCTGTGGAAGGAAGGGCTCTGAGCTCAGATGAAGAAATGGCTGAAGTCTGACAAAATTGTGAGCAACAAAACTGATGGTCCCGCTATGAGATGATTGTGTCGGGGGGTTGATGTCACGCTGAGGGCAACGAGGGCCCCAGGAGAGCACGTGGCCTGCTGGGAATATGTTGGAAGGCAGTATTTTGAACACACGTCCACGCTGCCTGTCGGTGGACACTGGATGACCAAACCCTTCTCTCACCTGCATCCCGCTTCTTCTGTGGAAGGAGCTGTGCATTCCCCTCTCGCCTGAGACCTTAAACAAAATGGGAACGGCACAAAACTGATAGCGTAGGTATATCCTCTAGCAGGACACAATTCCACCAACCCCAACTGGGGTTGATTCTGCTGGCTGTATCATGTGGCTGTATCCACTCACACCCTGGTATGTATGATCAATTGATATTATTTTTGATTGTTATATGGATTATTTACACAGCTGTTAGTAAGTGCAGGGTTTCATTCGTGGTTCACACGGTACAAGCAAATGAAGGAAGCAATGTGTTGTTTGCCAACATCATATTCATCATGCTCCTGGGACTGCTTTTACATCCAAGCATAGAGTCGTATCTTTTGGTTTTTCAGTGAACAGAGGAGTCCAGTGTAAACTGTGCCTTTTCTTAAATCACTGTCCTTTAAACTTTAATTGCAGAATAACTGTCTCTTGGAAGCCTGTTCCACTGGATCCTGTCCATTGTCTTACTGTCCAAAATTAGTTTCTTTGGAAATATTAATTTGTCTTACAAATACAGTAGGTTTAAAGTGGAAGCATATACTCAGGTAAACAGATACAAGAATAACTAAAAAATACTATCGCAGCAACAGGAATAAGAATAGGTATTAGGAATTGAAGATAAACCATACTACAGTTATGTGGCTGCTACCACCAGGTAGTGATTTCGGAGGTAAGGTTATTACTAAAAAAATCCAAACTTTTCCAGAAAAGGTTACCAAGAACCTTAAGTCTGTCCTGCAGTGACTCCATCTAATGACCACGGGATTCAGGTGTAGGCGACCTCAGATGAAATGAGAACAGTTTCTTTAAGCATAATCGTTAGGCAAGAAAAGCCAACATGCAAACTAACAAAACGTATAGGGAAAAGTCACAACAAAGTCTGGGCAGAAAGCCCGCTGGTGTTTCTCTTATTGGGTGTGTGAATTCCCTGGAGACTCTGCAACGCAAATGTGTTGCACAGCCAAGGGAAAGGCGTGAGTCAAGATCTAACAAGTTCCCAGCAGAAGAGCCCTTACTCGGCCCGGCCAACGGGCAGCAGCAGCCCGTCATGGTGCACCAGCTGCGGCCGCACTCATCCCGCAGGAGCGGCTAAATTTTGGCTGAGCATCGGGGGGTGCGCTGGGACCATGCCAGGGCAGAGTGCTTCCCTCTTCGAGCACCGCTGGGCCCCCTGAGACTCCTGCGCTTCCCTGGCCGGGGCCAGGGTCGCCACCTCACTGTGCGTGAAGGGAACTGCTTTTGCCTATTGCCCCCCCATTACCCCTGGTAATTGCCCCCACATTACCAGGTACGGGAGGCCAGGCTGCCACGCGGCACCCGCTGCGAGCCCCACTGGGGCTCATCAGCATTGCTTCCCACATGCTGAGACGGGGTCATTTATCTCCGTCGCTATTTAGCTTTTCTCACTTTCAGTGAGGAGAGCAGATGGGGTAGTCAGCATCTGCAGAATCTAATAAATGCTAGGAGATACCAGGGGATGCGCCTGCTCTGAGAAGCTGAACAGATGTGCTAAAATTGAGCTGTATCCCCAGAAGGCTTTTCATGTAGATTTGTTTATTTTTTGGACAATATCARTCAGACTTAATTGAGCTATCTGGATTTTATGTTCCTGGGAACCAGTTTCATTCACAGAGATTATGCCAAAAAATAAAAATTATCTAAAACTAAAGATGATTTCTAGAAACCACAAAGGCCAGAAGATGTCCAAGGTCTACCTTCTCTTCTGAGAGGAGGAAAATAGAGCTTGAGGCTTTGGAAAAATTGGGTCCACTTCAGAACTCATTCACTGGAAACTCATTAACTAACCTCGGATAGTATCAGGACAAGTCAAAAAGATGGAAAAGCAGGCTTACTGTTGTGATAACCTGGTACATGAGCCATGAGGTGCTCATTTTACAGATATCAGAGGACATAAAAAATCTCTGGCCTGTGGGYTGATACTCTCAGAAATTAAATGAAATGTGTAGTCCTTATCCGTTTAACAGAGATAATGGGAAAAAGAACACCAACAATGCTGAGCACTGCATATTTCTTGTGGAAGTTCACTCAGTAGGAAAGTGGCCAAAAGGCAAAATTTGAACAACACTGGAGACATCCAAGTGATGAAGACTGCAAATCAACTCTATTACACACCATAATCTATTTAACTGCAACCAATATCCTAAAAAATAGGGTTGTGCCCAGAAGGCCTACTTAGCTGTTTGCTTTTCCAGTCATCCAAATCTCTGCTTGTTTGAGTATTTTGATACTCTCACGTACAGTATTTTACTGTACCTTGGTCAGGCTTCAGAAAATAGACATATTTTAATGGTATGAAAACAGCAATTTGATTTTTTCACAATAGTATCTGAGACCCTTTCTTATATACCATAAACCAGAAGTATTTGCCGAGGTAACAGGTTTGGATGGAAGCATATCTAATTAAAGTCCTCAGTGCATAAATTGAGACACTTCTGCATGGTACTGCATGATATATTACAAACTAGAATATATAATTGACACAGCTGCTGTCAGTTTTACAAAAGAGTAGAAATCTTGGATATAGAAAATTATTTACTCTCTCAGGACTAGAAGAATCACTTTCTCTTGTAGAATTGAACACATGAATGGGACTTGGGGAGATTTTCTCATAATCCCCTCTTTTATGTGCTGTGCAGAGTTGTCTTTGTTCACTGAGGTTGTGCGATGGTGCAGGTTCTGGCCCAGTTGTTTAGCTTGCACAGCACCTTTAGCCCACTTTGAAGGAACAGCACTACATTTATATATTATGGAGCCAGTTCACTTCTCAGGTATCCTGTTTCTTCTCCAGTGTAAATCTATTTGATTATTCTAGAAAATGTACAAATTACAAGTATAAACTGCAAACATGAGTTACGAGTATAACTAATACAGACAACAGTATACGAATATAGGAAAGTAAATACTATAACCAGAGTAACCTGACCATTTTGAATAGATGTCACCTTTGCAAATGGAGGAAAGGAACACTCTGGAATTTTGCATCTTATCTGAATTTTCTGATTATCTCTTCTATATACATTGTTTCAGACCAAAGCACTAGATCAGAGCACTCTTGAAGAGTTTGAGAGTCCAAGCCTCCAACAAAAACCTTCTACAGAAACCTTCATCATATAATTTCTTACATTTGGCTCTTCAGAGATGAACTGGTAGTCCCAAAAGCTGAAGTGACTAAATTTGATTGAAGTCTACTTTGTTACACACGTAAGCATATTTTCCAAATCCCCATGTATGAGCAAATAAATGGTTATCAGACATTTTGATTCAACAGAATACTCTAAGAGAGAGTGATTTTTCCCTTCCCAGCACTTCCAGCACAGCTCTTTTAGTGATGCAGTGGTTCAATAGCTAGGAATGTTCAGTGCTCACCTGTACTGGTTTTGGCTGGGATAGAGTTAATTTTCTTCATAGTAGCCAGTATGGGGCTATGTTTTGGATTTGTGCTGGAAACAGTGTTGATAACACAGGGATGTTTTAGCTATTGCTGAGCAGTGCTTGCACAGAGTCAAGGCCTTTTCTGCTTCTCACCCCACCCCACCAGCGAGTAGGCTGGGGGTGCACGAGAAGTTGGGAGGGGATACAGCTGGGACAGCTGACCCCAACTGACCAAAGGGATATTCCACACCATATGACGTCATGCTCAGCATATAAAGCTGGGGGAAGAAGAAGGAAGAGAGGGAGGTTCGGAGTGATGGCATTTGTCTTCCCAAGTAACCGTTACGCGTGATGGAGCCCTGCTTTCCTGGAGATGGCTGAACACCTGCCTGCCGATGGGGAGGAGTGAATGAATTCCTTGTTTTGCTTTCACACTAAGCTTTTGCTTTACCTATTGTAAGAGACCAACTGGCAGCTAACACCAAGGCCAACTTGTAACCCACTGGAACACAGACCTGTTTTCCAGCAACAGGAGACAAAACTTGATAAGGGAGCAGGGGGTGGAGATCCCCTGAGCCTGTCTGAGGAATGTCTCAAACACTCACAAGACTGAGGGATGGTGAATCCCAGGAAGGCTCCTCTGTAGAGAGTTAACTGGGTCTGGCCTTGGGAGAAGAAATGTGATGACACCATAAGTCGGCCAAATAAGGGAGTATCCAGATAAGTGCTAAGAAAACAAGGACTAGTGATAAAACCAAAGAAACAACTACTTGAACTGAGTGAACTATCCTAATTAGCATACTAAAAAATCCACCCACCAGCAGGAAAAGCCCCCTACCCAACAAAGCCCCTTCCCCACTGAATATGCGCAGTAAAAAGAAAGGACACTGTGACTTTAAGTGAAAACGAGACATATAAGAACCAATAGAAGTGAACTACGAAACTGCCCCCGTAGCAGAGGGGCAGTTTGAAGTGAACGGCGGGCATAAAAGGGGAATAGGTTCTTTCTCTCTTTCGACTTTTGATCTGGGGACTTGGGACTCATTTTCGGGAACTTTTGAAGGAACGCTCCTGTGGACCAGAGACCCCCGTCGGCTGGACCAACGCTGGAACCTGGACCGGTGATCTCTTCCTCTCTCTTTCTTTCTCTCACTCTCTCCTTCTTTCTTTCTTTTATTCTTTTACCTTTTCCTAGTAAGTAACGCAAGGCATAAACTCCCACAGCAGTGGTGAGCAACAGGCTTTTCTGCTACCCAATTATTTCATAAACTCCCACATCAGTGGCGAGCGGCAATTTTTTCTGTTATCCAATTATTTACTAATGAGCCTAGCTATAGAGTAAAAGTCTTTGTTTATGTACAGACCTTGAGTGTCGTTTCACCTTAATCCATACCAAGGGAATTTGCGAATCTGAGTCACCTCTCCCACACAGGCGGGATGTGACACCTATTAAACTGTCTTTATCTCAACCCATGAGTTTTCTCACTTTTAGCCTTCGGATCCTCTCCCCCATCCCACTGAGCGGAGCGAGCGAGCAGCTGTGTGGGGCTGAGCTGCCCACTGGGGTTAACCCACATCACCCCAGCATCTCTGCTGTGGAAGACAAGTTACTCTACATATCGAAGCATGATTTTGATCCATTTCTTGTGTTGAAACTCTTCTTTACTATTAATTCTCTGTTAATTCACTGTGTGATTTTGGGACATGACTATACCCTTCTATTTGGATAGCTCAGCTGATTGAAACTGATTGATGATGTTGCTTCAGAACATGAGGAGTCTTCTGGTACTAATTGGGGGCAAATGAACAATTTGCAACAACAATAATAATAATGACACTTGTTCCTTGAAGAAGTAGCTCATTGTCCAGAAAGCATGCTAATTGGAAATTAATTTTTTCCTTTTCAATGTTAAATAATTCTGATTTGTGTTTGTACTGCCACATACAGACATTCAGTATGCTGCATTTTTTTTCAGGCTTAAAAGGAAGTATTTGTGGTATTGATAACTCTGTCTTTAAGGCTGAGTTTCCTGGACAGCTTTTATTGATCTTAGGCACAGACAGAGACAGGGATATTCCTTGTAAGTTTTTGATTCCTTGTAAGTTCTTGATTCAGTGATCACTGAGCACAACAACAGTTCTCCCACATCATCTGCTACTAGACTGCATATTATAGACCCAAGCTATTTATTATGTCTTGGAGTTTACGGTCCCAGTACTCAAAGACCCATACATCCAGAGTTTTTTAACTCAAACTATCCATTTGCAAGTAAAAAACCATCCCAGCAATAAAAAATATAAAATCAGAAATTCAAACTAAATTTCCAGCAAGTGCAAATAACTACAGTGAACTTTCTTTCCTAAGACAGTTCCAACAATGTATTTAGAAGTTGTCCAATGGCAGATACCAGATAGTCATTTTAAAGAAGTCTTCTACTTTTAAGAAGCAATCTAAATACAAAGTGACTCAGAATTTTTCAATACCACTTAGCTGGTTTTGGTGTGCCATTTTTGGAGTCATGTAGTTTGAGATACTTGAAAGAAGTCTATATTCATGGGAAAAAATGTTCAACACTATTTGAGGAACAAGTTTCCTTTAAGGTGTATGCAGAAAAGAAGTACTGAAATTTGAAATTCTTAGTGCATTGCTTTAAGGAAGCCTTACACTTGCCAAAAGGAATGTAAAAATTAAGAAAATCCATTCCCAGAGCTTTCCATCTTTTCTTTAAGATGAATAAAGAGCTCCTGTTCCCAGTTCTTCAAAATCTCTTTGGATTAACTGTGATGTAAATGATATCAAAACAGGATGTTCTAGCCATAATAGTATATATATAAAGAGCTGCCTACAAGCTAACTCAAAGAATTCAGCCATCTGAGAGAAACCTGAGAAACTCCAAAATCCTGAGGTGAACCTTACTGTAGGTGGTTCTGGCAAAGTTGAAAAACATCTTCATGCCTAGAGAATCTACCATCAAAGGGACAGTCTTTTTCAGAAATGCTTATCAAGGATGTTACTGGGCCTTATTCTCATCTGACTTGAATGACCACCTTGTAAAAAACAAATACGCAAACAGAAAAACATGGGTACAGAATCAAGCTGTAGATCAGGATTAACTCCATCGACTGAAGTCACAAGTTTTAAAGCAATGAAGATCAGTCAAGCACATGTGCCATGTTGCCCACTGCTGACAGCTTTCAAAGTGCTTAGCACGCTTTCTGAATGCGTTCAAAATGCCCTGCCACTTGTCAGATAAAAGTTTTCTTATAAACCGGAAAAGTGATGGGGTGTTACTGCTACTCTAACATCTCATGAGACCAGTTCTTCTTACACTGCATTGTACGCTATGCTTGCAATGTTCTGGATGTCCTGTCAGCACATTCCAGTAATTTGGTGGCACAGCCAAATCCGGGAGAGAAAAGAAATTGTAGTTATCAAAACAGGCAACAAAATGAATCTGTTAGTTAACTTATGGCTCAGGATGTTTCTAGACAGGAATGCTGGCACCAGTTCCCTAAAAACTAGTGTAGCTCTGCCAACTCTGTGCAAGTGGTGCATGAAATTTTCGTGTAAGGGCTGTTCAAAGTAAGCTTTTGATTCAGGATTAGGAACAGTGAATGCTAAGCCATGGGACACCCCTGCAGTGTGCTCTACTCCACAGTCAGAAATACACTCCAGTTAAATAGAGGTCTGGGTCAAGAAAACATGGCCTACATGATGTCATCTCTTTCTGAGATGATATTGAAATGACCTTGCTTCTCTGAGGCAAGGGTGAATATGTCTTTTCTCAATGACACACTGTACCTATCTTTGCGCTCCTATTGCCAGGCTGGCTGGGCCACGCTCAGTTTCCATGCAGACTGAAAGCAACAACAGCAAGTAGAGCCTTACAGTTTCAAGACACGTCTCCTCATGAGGCATCTTCCAGAAAGAAAATCTCAGGCTACTGAAAGGAAGGCCTTATATTAAGAGTCTGATTCATTCCAGCAAACTTCATGTTATGATTTGATGCTCTCCCCTCACATTATCTCCAGTTGATCAGCAAAACTGTTGTAAGTAGGGTATACAATCATTTTGGATGCTGGCAAAATATTGCCCTGGAGACCAAATCCGAGAACCTCTTTTTTTATTTCTCGATTCAAAGCACATCTCATAGTTTTTCTGGCTCTTTCTATGAAGGAGCTTAACACAGACTTTCTCTGCTAAGGCTGTTTTATTTTTACAGGCACAATGAAGATTTCTTTGCTTATGGGTGGAAAAAGGAGGAATTCCAAAATGTTTACCAAAGAATAGCTGTTTACAAAACTAGCATCTTGCTTTTTGTCTTGGGTAACTTAGCATCCATAAATGGCAAGAAGATTGTTCTGGTACTTCAAGTCCCTCTGCATTATTAATTAGGGAAGCTCAAGCTGAATAACTTTCTCTGGGACAAAGCTGTTGCTAAGCTTAAAGTTTGGGAGATCTAGTAATGCAATTTTGCTTATCCTTCTCCCCAGGAAACTCTTCCACTCACACGATGTGAGGATACCGTGACTTGGCAAAATCACACTTTGTGCTACTTCCTGGATACTGGACAACAGGACAACTATGTGAAATGAAGAGAAGATTTATTAACCCTGACACTTCGGCAATGAATCAAAATGAAAAGAAGAGGAGGCAGAGAGAGGGAAAGAAAGGGGGGATAATACTAGTTCCTCAGGGCATCCTAAATATGGTATGACATGGCTTTTCCCAAAATGGGCAAGAAGAGAAAGCCATACATATATGTAAATTTCGTAACATATATACCAGCTTGAATGACAAATTAACTTCACCTCTGCCAAACAAAGGTCCATCTTCTATTTGTCTTATTAGAGGGTAAGCCACAACAAAGATGTCCATTGCTTTTTTCAGTCACTTGTCTACAGAGTGACTGAGTGCAYGATTTCCTCTGTTGCAATTTCACTTTAAGGAAATGGGGATTTCATTTTTGGATAGCAAAAGAAAACTTCTGTTTTCTAAAAGAGTGGAAGGCACTGAGGTTCAAAGCTGAGCTACAGCTTTTGCTGATGATTAGCTTTTGGTCACAGTGTTAGCAGTGTGATCATGAGAGCACGCTCTCCTAGCACAGAGGCTTTGGCAAGGGATGAAGGGTGAACTCAGCTGGGGAGGCGTATGAGAAAGGTGAAAGGAAAAAAGAATCTGGAAACTGATCTGCAAGTAAGACAAGTTGCAGAAGCTTAAAGCATTTCTGCAAGATTATAAAAATAGAACAAGACGCTCTGTCCCTGTGCATCAGTCCTTCAAGAAATTCCTAGACATGTATAGAAGAAGAAACAGTCTGAAATTAAGTCCAGCACCACTGTATTGGAAGAAAGCACAGTAAACAGTGAGTTAATTTGGCTGCAGTGATACGGAACATTTGCCAAAGTACTACTCTGGTGCGTTTTTCTCAGCTCTGACTCTCCAAGGGTGTTCTACCTCCTTTCTAACTTACACTGCAACTCTGAGAAATGACTTGTTTCAAAAACTCCCTTCAAAGGTTAGAGGCTCTTGGAAATGTACTTATTCTGGCATTCTCAGCAGAAAAGTAATGGGCTGAGTGAGCACAAAGACTACCTGTTGATCCTTAGAAATGGTTCCTCTGTGGCTGTGTGGAGATACACTGGCAGGTTGTTAGGAAGAAAGCTTGCACAACTTCCCCCTTCACTAGGCTGCTTCTGCAGATAAAGCTATCAGATCTGCTTTCAGTGTTGTCAGTCTGGGACTAGACTAGTCTGTGAGCAATGTCTTTGGAGATCGGGGGAAATCATGCTCATAATACTAGTCAGATGTACCTTTTATGAGACTTATGTATGCTATAACATTCTTTAAAAAACAAATATTTCAAAATCCTTGGTTGTCTGATTTTCATAACATTGTGATATATTTTTGTTTGTTTTCTCATCTGCTTCTTAGCCCACCTCAATTAATTTTCGCATGGATCTTGTGGGAAACAGCTTGTGAGATTCTGATGGGAGATGAAACTAATCTTTTTCAGTCAGGTGTTTTCCAGTATAGCTACTATTTTTCATACAAACACTTTCATGCAACTAACTCATATTTGCAGAATAGTATGCACTTACGTACACCACATATGTTAAAATAGCAACTTATTACTTTAATTTATTTTTGGGCTCAGCTCTGGTCAGTTAAAACGAAATTCTTTTGTGCTAGAAGAATGATTCAATAATTACAGTTATCTATCTTACAGTGGGGATGAAATTATTAAGTATTTTGGCTTTATTGAACACAGAAGATGTGCAATCATCTCTGTCAATGTTTATTATCATTAGTGTTACATTTTCAATGAAAACATTGATATAATAGTGAGAAATTAACAAACCAAATCTGAGCAGCAGGTAACTTTGAATCCTGTGTTGATTTATCTCTGTTTATAGCCACTGACTTCCTTTACAGCACAGTGCAATTCTCAGTACACTGTGATTTTTATATTCACTTGTCATACAAGTTGCCTACAGTGTGTTCCCATTTATCTTAAGTATCCACATGTTCCTAACATGTAACCATATGGTGAGTGCCTGCACAGTTGATTGTATAAAATAGGTGTGTCCCAGGAATACGGCGTGCACTTAGGTATCTTTATTTTGGATTCAGTACTGCATATTGTGCATTTCTGTTTGTTAAATAATCTATCCATATGCATTTGTTTCATTGATTATAAGTGATTACTAGTACTACACAGCTAGTAGAATGCATATATAGTCAGAAGAACTGTCTTCTGGGCTCACAATGGCCTAAGAAAACTGGTCACGACATGTGAATTTAAGGATCATACTGACAGCACTGAAAACCCAGCATTGGAAGGAAAATGGGTCACTCACGTCCAGTCCAGTCGGGACCATTATTCTAGCATAGCTTAAGAACAGACTTGACAGTCATCACCAAAGGGCCCAAAGTCAGAATTTGTGTGTTTGGCCTCCCCCGACTCTATACAAATGGTGAGGGCACTAAGGAGTGGGGGAAAAGAGTTGTTTGTGTAGGACTGCTTTTAAACAGAATGCTTTTCAAACTTCTGCATGCAGCATCAGTATCAATGATAATATTTTTATCTTCCACTAATCCACTTAAGGCAAGACATAACATTCTTGTTCTGTTATTTTACTGGAATTCTTATTTGTTCTAATTTATTTTGATGTCTCCACATCACTTCTTTAATCCAATTTCAGTCTGAACGGCAGCACAGTAACTGGTTTATAGTCATGGAAGTGGCTTGTGCCAAATTAGAAAAAGCACATTGTTGTTATTTTTGCCAAGCTGAACTTGTTAGGGAAATTACAGGGATAATGCTATGACAAAATCAACCACTGAACCATCATTCTTCTAGGTCCAATACTAAGACACTTTATATGGGCATACAAGGTCCGAAAACTGTTTAAAAACCTCAGCGGTAAAGAGCCAAGAGAAAATCAACATAAAGCAACAAAAATCCCTGAAGAGCAAGTTTGTATTTCCTTGTGTCCTTTATAGGAAATTTCTTTTGTAAGTTTTTGAAGCTTACAACAGACAAGGGATAGAGATGTTCTAACGTCGCAGGACTACAGCAGTGGCAGTTGTCCCTATTCATCAGTTTATTCTGGTCACCCTGTAACCCCCTAGTGTTCTTTTAGAAAGTGTGAATCACCCTAATCCAAAAAGAGCAAGGTACTTTATCACATAGTTTCTTTGGAGACTATTGCTTTAAAGCACTACGTTCATAAGGAGTGTTGGGTAGGACGAACATCACAGGAAGGGAATTTAGAAGATTACTGTGAGCTATTGAGCATACTGTGCATCTTGGACATACCTGTATTTTCCTTGATCTTAACTTCCAGGTGGGATGAAGACTTCCCTAAGTAGACGGAATTCTAGAAGAAACATATGGAGAACGTGTCTGTAAAGCAGGGTCTAAAACACTGACAAAAATGATTTGTGAACAAAGAATAATGATGCCAGAATGGACAATTTTTTTTTTTCTAAAAGATTTTCTTTTGCCAAAACTAACAGTCCCTCATTTGAATAATGATTCATGGCATAAAAATGAGTGTATATTGTTAGTTATTGCATATAAATGATTACGTATATCTTTGTTATTCTATTGTTTACAGAAGGGGATTGTATATCTGAAATATGTATGTAAAAATACATAATTACTCTGTACAAACATGAAATTTTAGGTTAGTTCTGGAAAAAATCAGATCATATAACTAAGTGCTAACGAAGGCAAAACATGATTCAAGATGTTTCCAGCAGGTCATATAGGAATTCTCACTATTGTTATCCATATGTGAAGCTCTGGTCATGGCTGCAATTGAAGATAGTGCATGGTGACATGCCAAAATGAAAGGCTAAAAGATGATCTTTTCCACAGCAACTCAAAAAAGGAACATCATGAGGAATATTATGTGCTCTGCTTTAAAAATGACAGCTAGACATTGGAGCTGACAGCTAGACATCCCTGAGAAAATGTCAAAGACAGAAGCTAAAATTTGAGTTTGCATGGAAACGACTGGGGCTCAAATAAAAAATATAGTTTTGTGAGCTATTCAGTTGAGATGCTACTTGAATTTGGTTTTGTGGAGATTATCACAGAGGAGAAGAGGAGGTGATGAAGGACAAGACAAGACACAGACATCAAAGGAAGAGGGAAAAGGGGAGTAACACAAAGGACCTTAAGGAAAAACTGGGAGTAGAAGGGCAACTAAGAAAGGAAAGAAGCATAAAATCCAAGACAGAAGAGGAGCTAGGAAAGGAGCACTGCTGGTGTAAACAGCAGCAGTTGGTAGGTCAGGAAGAGAGAAGAGGCACTAGTTTGTTAGAGACTTTAGGCAGCAAAAATTTGAGAGACTACCAGATTGGGAAGTATCTAGGATTGAAGAAGAACTCCAGACACTGACATTGAGATGAAAGCTGAAAAAGTAAAAGAAGATGGAGGTTAAAGCTGATGAGCTAAGTCGAGTTAAAGGTGACGTTTTTAAGATGCAACAGAGTAATAGACTACTGTTACGTGATAGGGAAAAGTGGGAGGAGAGTCAAGGGTTAAGGGGAAGAATATAGGACAGTTGGGAAAAATCTGATACTGTACCTGTCTGCTGTTTAATGGGAAGCTATATTGCTCTGTTGGGAAATACATCATGAATAAACCATAAAAAGACACCTTTTTTAAAAATAATAATAGTGATTCATTCTATATAAGAAAAAGATCATAATTTTATTATCCAGCTGCTTACCAGTAGCATAAAGCTGGTTCCCATTATTTTTCATGTTCTCTTTTACCACTTTCCCCCTCTTCTTAAAGCGTTACCATATGTTATACACCTTATTTTCCTGAAAAACTTATTACTGGGAACCCAGTGGCATATGTGCAATGTTAAATGCTGATGCCATCCTCTACCTAATATGTAAATATATAGCTACTGACTCTGCTCTCAATGGGAGCTACAAACTTGACTTTGGCTGCTTAGCATCTCTGAAAATCAAATCACTCTTTCAGATGCCTGAATGTGGATTTATTTGCTAACTGTGGATGTTCTGGTAGCATTTTTAAATATGTTGAAAAGTAACATCCAAAATAGCTTTTAGGCAATTAAAGCAAAGATTAGATGAAATTTAGATCTTTGAATTCAAGGTGGCAACCCTTTCCCTGCCTAAACCATGTAGGTGTCTGAGATACCATTTAAGCAATTAAGCTCTGTATGTACTTGGATGGTGTTAGTGCATCTGCCCATAAACTGAGTGTCTAGATGCATATTTTCTGCCTGTGCACATTTTGGGGTTTACAAATCTGGTAAGGATCCCAGGCTAGAGTGGGTTCAGTGGTTGTGAATGCCTACTTACAGAAGCAGGGTCAAAGAGGAAAGATTGGTGGCAGTGCTGCTGCTCCTCATTCTGCTACAAATAAAAAGAGTAGGAAAGAGCTGTAGGATCTGGTCTTTGCTCCCTGAATTGTTAAGGCAATTTACTTTAGACAGGCACTGGACAAAGCCCAGAAATGATCCAGAGCACCAGGATTCCCTATTCCCAGCAACACGCTCTAACCACCAAGCTCCCTCTTGTTTACTCTTCTTCTGGTCCCATGACTCCATTAGTCCTGGATGCTCTTGGCCACATTTGAAAGAAACAGTTGGTGTTTGCTTTCACCATTGGAATATTACCTAGCTTTGCTACTTCACAGATGTTGACTATTTGTTGATTTGCTGAAAGCCTTTAAAACAACCTCACTTGCTTCCCCTCTTCTCTTTTCAAAGTCTAAAGTTAGGCTGCTAAATTTACACACTTTATACAGCAGGATATGTGGAGGATTAAGAGTCTAAAAACCTGCAACCCATTCCAGGGGAAGAGGAGATGTTGAGTACCACTGGAAATCAGAAAATATCAGGAATCTCAAACTTCACATTGGAGCTAGATTTAGTTCATGTCTCGTTCAAACTATTGCTTCTGATTTTGCCCCCCCCCCCCCGCTGGTTTAACCAGAGATGTGGCCCAAATATGTACAAAGCACAAGTAATTATGCAGTAATAAAAAAAAAAATTAGGAACTCCTCTTCTGTTGCTTGTTGGAAAGCTTCAAAATGAAAACTCAGGTGTAGCTCCCACATGTAGGCCCAGGAGCTTCAAACCTGAATCTGTTCAGCTGAGTAGGATCCATTTAATTCTGATCTGTTTTTTACTTATCAAATGCAAGAATCATCTAGTGAGTTTGTTCATAGACTTGTTTTATTAGCAAATAATTCTTCTCTGTCTCAGTTGTTTACATTCCTATGTGGCCTGTTTTGTCAAAAGATATGCAACGTTTGCCAAATGTACTTCCTGGAATTTCATAGTTGCACTCTGATTTGTTTCCTCTCATATGTCTAAGCATTTCTTTTCAATTTAAAAAACAAAAAGCAAAGAGATGAACTAGGCTTAAAAGGGCTTGTTGGCATCAGTGTCTATGTATTTTGGGGGTATCATGAAACCAAAACAACATGAGATTAGGTGGAGTCAGTTACATTATTGACCGCTATATTTAGAAAGAAGTGAAGGAAGTGTCTCTCCTCTGCATTGTGTGGACTTCACCTGCGGAATACATTACTGCAGGAAATAGTTGCAGTCAAATATTATGGCTAAACTTTAAAAAAAGGATCTGTATAAGTATGGTCTAAAAATAACATCTGTTGTGACAAATGTTAAAAGAAGAGTACTTCAATACACTGATGTCATTAAAAAACATTGTAAATAACATTTCACAGCCTGGGAGGAGTATGGTTTTGTTTTGCTTGCTGGCTTTTATGTCAGTGAAGGACTGGCCAGCCTCAGGGGAGGTACGCAGAATCACAGGACGGCTGAGGGGGGAAGGCCCCTTGGTGATCATCCAGTCCAACATCCCTACTTGGAGCAGGGCTGCCCAGAGCAGGCTGCCCCAGACTGTGTCCAGCTGGGTTTTGAACATCTCCGAGAATGGAGACTCCACAACCTCTCTGGGCAACCTGTGCCAGTGTTTGACTACCCTCACTGTAAAAAAGGTGTCTCTTATGTTTAAATGGAATTTCCTGTGTTTTGGTTTGTGCCCATTGCCTCTTGTCCTGTCAGTGGATACCACTGAGAAGGGCCTGGCTCCAACTTCTTTACTCACCCATCAGGTATCTATACACATTGATGAGGTACTGCCATGCAGGCCTCCTGCCACCTTTGCTTGATTTCCTGCTCATGGGAATGGACCACTCTTGAGCATAAAGGAGGTGATCCTTGAAATTATCAATCACTCTCTTGGACTCCTCTTCTCTTCAGGGCTGAATCCCATGGGATTCTTCTAAGCACATCCCTGAACAGCCTAAAATCTGCTTTCCTGGACTGCAGGGTTGTGATCCTGCTTTTTCCCGTGTATTCTCCTCTCGGGATCCCGAACTCTGCCATCTCATGGTCACTGCAGCCAAGGCTGCCCCAACCTTGGCATTCCTGAAAAGTTCTTCCTTGTTTGTTAGTATGAGGTCCAGCAGAACAGCTCCCCTCATCATCTCCTCAATCACTTGTGTCAGGAAGTTGTCATCAATGCACTCCAGAAACCTCCTGGATTGCTTGTGCCACTGTTTTGTCCTTGCAACAGGCCCCCTTGCAGGGCCTGTGAATGTGAGGCTTCTTCCACTTATCTGAAGAAGGCCTCGTTTACTTCTTCTTCCTGATCAGGTTGTAGCAGATACCCACCATGACCTCACCCCTCACAACCCTCACCTGTCCATTAATCCTGACCCATAAGCTGTCAGTTGGCTCATCATCTGGCCCTAGACAGAGCTCCATACATTTCTCCTGCTCTCATGTAAAGGGCAACTCTCCCCCCAACCCCAACCTGTCCTTCCTAAAGCACCTGTATTGATCCCTGGCAGTGCCCCAGTCATGTGAGCTATCCCACCATATCTCCCTGATGAGATTGCGTCCCTGTGACTGTACACAGATCTCAAATTCCTCCTGTTTGTTCCCCTTGCTGCATGCATTAGTGTACAGGGACTTCAGAGAAGCACCCAACAGTGCTGATTTCACAGAAAAAGTGTAAGACCTTCCCCAACTCTATCAGCACTTCTTTATTTGTGTGTTGACACTTGGGGTGGGTCCCCTTTGGACCTACTTTGTTGATTATGAGGTGTCTCCTGACCACATCAGCTGGCATCCTTTGCTTGCCAACCCCGTCCACCATTTCCTCAGTTGATTGTGGGTCATGATCTTCATCCCCTGTCATTCCTAGTTTAAAGCTCTCCTCATCAGTTTGGCCAGCTTGTTGGCAAAAATGCTTTTGCCCCACTTGGTCAGGTGGATCCTGTCTCTTCCTAGCAGTCTTCAGCCTTCAAAGAGAGTCCCGTGGTCATAAAAATGGAATCCCTGCTGCCAACACCAGCTGTGCAATCAGTTGTTGTCCCACAGGATCCGTCTATTGCTCCTCAAGTCTTTCCTCCTCACTGGTAGGATCAAGGAGACTTCTCAGGCCACTTTCATGTTTCTTGTTTTTTTTTTCAAAAGATGAAATGACCTTTCTAGGAAAACAACATACCATACCAGCCACTGTTTTAAAGATCCAAACTATGACTTATGAGGAGAAAATAGATCATGCTGCTTGAAAGAAACTGTACTGTTATACTGCTTCAGGCCTCGTTGTTGGTGGCTCCTGGCAGGCAGGGACCATGAGGGACAGCACAGGCAGATGTTACAGAACCACAACCATTTATTACTGCAGGAGAGCATCTTTTTCTCCTGCTTCCTGATATTTCAAAACCAGATTCTCTATTTCCTGTAAAAAGGAAGATACACAGTTCCACAAAGCTCTCGTTGTTCTGGAGGGATTCGTTGGAGGTACACAGCCCAGTGATCCTTCTTCATGGCTTTTGGTTAGTACTTCTGAAAGGTTTTTGGATAGGTAGAAAATAAAACAAATTATATGAGCAGAACTAGTAAAGCCTATGTCCCTTCTTCCCTCTCTCCCTTCTGCTGACACCTTGTTAAATCCTCCCATCATACTTTGAGTTCTTACTTCTACATCTCACAACTCTGTTAGTCCCTGCTACATCCCTTCATCCCTCCACAATACATACAACTTCCTCCTTTCATTGTTTTCCTCCAATTCAGGGCTTTGCCGTGGACATTGTCCCCATGGGCAAAGTTATAAAAGGAGATGGTGAAAGCAGGAGTAGTCCATGAAAATCCTTTCTTGGAATTTCACATTCTCCCACCATTTGGGTGACATTCCACTGAACTTATGAATATTTTTTACAGCTGAAGACCTACAGATTTCAGGGAAAGGGCTGCTCTGTTGTTTCCAAGCATCACAGATGGCTGCCTCCACTTCATCCCCTGCCCTTTGCACTCTAAAATGCATCTCCAGCATATGCCCCCATTACGTGTGCTCTCCAGAATCTGTAGGAGTAGTGTCTTTGGAGTAACTTTCTAAAAGCATCATACCTGTGAGTTGGTTGGGCCATCAGCTAAATTTCCATGTTGAAATTTTGGGAAGGCAGGAAGGTAGCATGACTGGTTTTCTACCATACCTCTATGTGATCCTAGTCTTTTTTCTTAGACAATCCCAGCCAGAAACAATGACTCTGAGATTCCTTGAAAAGGGTCAGTGGAGGACACAGAGGAAAGGCAAACATGAAAGGAAGCTATAGCCGAAGACATTATTGTATTCAAAGAGGCTTAATATGCAGTGTGGATGAAGCCATAGAAAATAATTTCATTGACTTTATGCCTACAAAATAGGCTTTTCAGGGTTTCCTTAGTCTAAATTGACTATACCTTCTTTAATTTTTGATAAGCAGCAGAAAGCAGTTATGTTTTAAAACCACTTTAAAGTGTGGGCTTTTTTAGCCAATATAGCCTGTCAGAAAGCTTTTGTATTGCACATTTTAATCCCTGAATATAAGGGGACTCTTTGTTACAAATGCTTGGTTTATTTGAACAGAAAGCTGTACAAAAATTTGACATGAAAATGACCCTACAAATCCTTCTTTACTAGTAAACCTTTTCTGTTTTTTCTAGTGTGTGTTTTCTGAAAGTTCCCACTTTCTGTTTCCTACATTGTCCTGTGTGCTCAAAACACAGGCTGGCAGTTGGTGTGACGACTTCTCTTGTCAGGCCTGGTGGTAATCTTGACAATTATGTAAAGAAAATAGAGATTTTTTTTCTGTTGTTATGAAGATTTGCACTTTTTGCACCTATGAAGTATGAAGTCCAGGTGTTATTTGTAATGTGGCATTCTTCCAAAGGCAGCTTTGGGAAAGCAATGCATTCTCTGTTAACCCTCAACCTGCTTACTTGGGACCTGACTTTTACTTTTTCCTTACTTGGGAAAATATTTAAAGCAGAAATAAGGGTAGATTTATCATTAGCAACAATGAACTTGAATCCTCTGAGATCATGAAACCATGGAGGGATTGTTGAACAAGAGACAGAATCCTCATCCCGCAGTAATTATGTGTGGTTTTGACCACTTCTTCTCAGGTCTTTTTTTTTTTTTTTTTTTTCTTTTTTTTTTTTCTTCACAAAAACAATGTCCTGCCTTAAATAAGTGCTTGCATGAGCCAAATGTTTTGTAAATGGTTAAATACCACAAAGCAATAAAATAATTGACTACAATAATTTTTAATAAGAGTCTAGGTATCACACTGATGTAAATCCAGGATAATCCAGTAAGAATTGCGTTAACACAAATATAAAATAGCTTTTCGGACCCATTCCCAGACCAGAGGAATGCTTAGCCTGCTGATTTAGCCAGTTGTGGAGCAGTCTGGTCAAGGTTGACATATGGGAATACAGTTGGAGGAAACAGCTTGACTTACCTTTATATTTTCTAGCACTCTGAGGGATGGCAGGGCCAAAGCTAGTCCAGGACATCAAGAACACATTCATTCAACAGGAACATAACACTGCAGGGAATCTCTTGGGATCAGTTCAAGTGCTTAGACAGAGGTGTCCTAGACCATCTTGGGCATTTTAAGCACGCTTCCTGGTCTCCGCCTGCCATCCCAGAAGGTTTCCTGCACGTTATATGTCTTGTATGTTAGTCTCATGAGGATGTGTCAGATAGCCTAGCATGTCTACAATGACATTTACTGCCTATGGTAGGGCAACTGAGTTGCTCCCCTAATGGCATGACATCCAGCTGAAGCTGCTATCAGACAGAATTCAGTTCCTAAATTGCCTAAGCCCCATTTAAAACTACCTAGATTTTCTGACTGTATCTTAGACATTATTCTGTGGTCCTGGTAGCTCATATAATGAAAGGTAATGTAGCCTTAAGTTATTCCTGATGAACTTGAATTAATTTTCAGCTCAAAAAAATTCATTTTTTTGATTTTGAAAGAAAAAACTTTCAGCTCAATTAACTTTTGACTGTTAGCATGAACAACTCTCTTGTCTTCCTGATGTTTACGCTCTTCTCAATGTGAGCCTAAATATAGAAAAGAAGATGACCTTTTCTGACCTTGTTTTGTTAGGCTAAGCAAAACTTGTCTGGAGTCTTTTCATAGATGGTCTCTCCACCTTTCAGAGCATCCCAGGAGCCTTTTCTGAATCATGTCTGACCTCTACTAGGTCAGCATGGCCACAGCCATGCAGTTTTACCAATTCCTTGCAAATTAACGTTAACAAACTCCTAATTCACTCTAGAGTTGCATTAGCCTTTTTCATACCTTAAAACAGTATTCAGAGCCAAGCTTTTCTCTTCTGTATTCTAGCACTATAGGTACAAGCGGTGCACATTACTGAAGGGTGGGAACTCGGTTAGTTCTTTACAAAGACTGCAGGAGGAGTACATGGGAACATAAAGCATCAGTACTCGGAAAGACTTTCCTAACTAATTTTATGCATATTACATGTGTTAAATGAAACTCTATCTGGAGGCTTAGCACAGTGAAGTCAGTGATGTTCAGAAGATATTTCTTTCTAGAATAATAATCTTTAGTGTGGCAATAAATATAATTAAGTCCTTCCTCAAAGTTCCTTTTGATGACTGGTCTGTGCAACTTCAGGAAGTAGTTTCATCCATTTAATATTTCACAGTTAAGTTCAAATTTAATATATTTTATTGAAATGATATAACATTTAATTTTTTTAGGCTATCATAACAGCATTCTGGGAAACTTTTTCTACCAGGTAAGAATAGTAAGCCTGGTTTTCCCTCTGTTGTTCTGCAGTCTGCTCAGAGGATGTCTAGGAAGGTCACACATGGCAGAAAACTCTTGACACTTCTTTATCTTCATCTATTTCAAAGAGTAAAAGACCGAAGGTACAAAGAGCTTTCAGACATCTGCCTGAAATCCTCCTTTTTAAATGAAGAATGAAAAAAACTGAGGCAGCGACTACATAGTTTTCTGGATTGTCTTATGACAGCTCTAACTATAAGCAGTCTCTGTCAGTATGTCACATGTTCGGTTCGCTTACCTTGTTGGGAAGGCAACAGTGATGGCGTTTGTATATTTAGATCTTATGTGGCTCAGGAACAGTGTATGCTCGATGGTTGGCCATAATGCTCAATATTAGTCCTGTAGTGGACCACAGCTCTGGACTTTGCTGTGAATTTTTGACAAAAAACTGGCTTCTGTTTGTACTGACCTTCAAGTGGCTTTTTGGCATGGAAATCAACATTGTTTATTCAGAAGCAGCTCTCTGGCTTGAAAGGGAAGCCTCAGCTATTTTTACAATTGTTAAGCTTGTATTTGTAAACAAATATTGATGTTCCATCACGCAGATACTCTGAGCTGCTGAAACGCCAGTGTCACTTCTTGTACAGAACGCTCACAGCTATTCTGGCACTTACCCACGGGATTTGTAGGCATTGCTTTCTGACATACGAGCTTCAGAGTGGATGAAGCCACTGCAAATTGTCCTGTTCTATAATCTTGCTAAGACCCAAACAGAGAGAGTTTATTGACCTTTTAATGTATAACAGATTAAAAATTCTGGCAGTGACAATAAAACTGATAAAGTATCATAAAATATCATCTTGTGCCATAAAAAATGTGTCAGAGAGCAAATAAAAGCCTATTTAAAGTTGTGTCACCCGTAAGAGATTTTCATGAACTTGTATTTTTTATGTATATGTCTTTTGGTGAACTTGATAGGGCAAGGGAATAAATTTAACCAAAACGTAGATGGAGAGATAAACTAATGAATGTATTCCTGCTTTTTTTTCCAAGCAGATGCTGTGTTCTCTCCTGTTTCTAATATTTCCTTGTTTTATATGTGAACTGTGTGTTTGCACCTGGGGAAGTCAGTCTTATCAAAGTCTCCTCAGGCGACCCCAACAGCTTTGAATGGAGACTTGCACTGGTAGTGTTTATCTGATCTAAGAAGGATGCTTCGATATTTGGAACTTTGCTACCAAAAGCACAAGGGTTCTGTACACTTCATGCCATCTTGCCCATAGGAAATACACAACATCTTACAAAGTTTATCCTGGTAGGGCTTAACTTCACTTGAGGTAACATAGGTATTTATGAGAAACAGTCCTTTTTTCATTTTTTGAGTAGATTCAGCTTATTTGCAACTATTTCTCTTTTTTTGTGGTTCTCTGGCCTTGTTAGTAAGTGTACCTTTTTTATCATCTATAAACCTTATTACAGAGAAGCAGTGAAGAATCCTCCTGAGGCTACTACTGAATGTAATAACATTGGTTCCTGGAGAAAGATATGCTAGAATTCACTAAATGTTAGGAATCAGTCCTTTAGTAGTACTGGACTCTTTATGAGACTTGAAAATTTTGGTGACTAAGGGAATATATTTAGATCTCAGCATGTGATATCCAGAGAGATGCAGTTTCTGTGGTTTGAAGACTACCTTCCCAGACTGCCTTCTGTTCTAACCCACAGATATCAAGCATTCAAGCTGCAGCCTGCATACTGTGCAACTTAACAAAATGTTTTGGTCTATCTCACCTACAAAGACTTTGCAGACTCTGCATTTTCACATACTTTTTTTTAATTTAAAAAATGCTTTCCTAGACCCCATAGCTGCAATGTATACATAAATTAAACCTTTAAAAATGCAGTAGTGTTCATCAGCCTGAAATAGTGATTTGATAAACTCAGTCCCATATCAGCTACCTAGCCGTACAACAATGCTGTATATGTCACAGCTTTTTTCTATGAAACCAGTTTCAGCACTGGCTATAGAGAAGAGCATAGAAGGAAAATCTGTGAGTATAGTGGTTCACAAATGCTCTAGGGAAGAAAAAAGCACAGAGGAAAAAGGGAGGAAAAACAGAGAAAAGAACAGAGTAAGGGTGAGAGGAGAGGGAGACAGAGGCACTCTCCAGACAAACTGCTTGTACTCAAGCACACCCTGTCCCCCACTGTCAGGTGATGACTCTGAAACTCTGCTATTGCATAAATCATAAATAACTGCCATTTAARTCATACAAAGTCTGCCTTTACTCCATCCAAACATCTCTGTTACATCTGTGGGACATTTACTGTAAGCCAAGGCAAGCCTACAGGTCAGAATTTATATTCCAGCTCACGGAATGCAGTTCTTTCCCTGAGTCATTTTGATATACCCACGTGGTAAGAAACATGAAAGGATGTCTTTGGTTTGGTTAGAAATGTATGGCTTCTCTCTCTGTCAGTCCTTGGGTAATGTGAAAATTTTCATCTGCTCCAAATCCAGGCTATAATGAACTTATCTTTGCTTCAAATATAGGAAGATAGTAAGTGCAAATAGTACATTTGCCCACAGCAAGAGCTAGCTTGCATCACGCATTTTCACTTGTTCAAATTAATTTAAATCACTTCCCACATGATCAGAATAAGCAGCCAGTGATATACCTGACTGTTTCAGCAGAACACAAAATCACTATATAACTATGAGGGACTGGAGTAATTCTGGGAATGTTTTTCAGCTTTCCCATTATGTACATACCATTTCCCTATGGTATATAGCTCTAGCAGATATAGGCTGAACACTCTTGATGGATTGGTGGAGGCAGCAGAAATGATAATTTCCTAAAGATAAAAGGGAATTAATAGCCAAAGGAATGTTAAGAGATATACCTATTACTAGCACCAGATACGCAAGGCTATGCAGCAGAGTTCACTGAAGAGAAAGTAACCCCAATCAGTCTAGATTAAATTGACAAGAAGATACTCTATACAAATAACTGCTAGGTTAAATTATACAATTGCCAGGTCTCATCTTGAAATTTTCCTCTGCAATTTCTGTCTTCCTTCAACAGCCTGAAATAAATTTTACTCAGGAGGCAATAATTACAAATTGTTCTCCCATTCTGTATTAGTATTTTATCAATAAAAAGAGATAGCCAGCCTCATTTTCTTTCTTTCTCCCTTTTCCCCAGAAATTAGAGAGCAAAGCAAAGCAAGACAAAGTAAAACAAGAAAAAATGAAGCAAAAGAAACCTTTAAATGAAACACTTACACTTTTCATACAAAACTGATTTTTCCCTTCAGAATTTTTCAGGCACCTTTTTACCTGTCCAAAAGTGAGGGTTTTTCCCCCCTATTTTCTATTAAAATAATTAAAGTCAGCCAATGCAGGTGATAAAGCTATCACACCCAAAGGCTGAATATACAAACATATTCAGTCTAATGAAGGCAAGACAAAGCTATCAGCATCATTAAATGACAGCATCAAGCTGTCAAACGAAGAAGCATTCATTGTGTACAAGCTGAAATGTTCAGTATACATGAAAAGGTGTGTAAATGAAGCATAACAATTACAGTGTGAGTTACAGTGATTCCGGATGCTGCAAATACATCTGGGTGAGTGGCTGTTATTATAAAAAATATGCTATTTTTGCCCATTTCTAAAATTGCTTCTCTGGCAGATTTTCAGCTTTTCAGGACTGAGCTGGTGCTGAATATGACATAATGATTCTGCATTTTCTTCCATGTGAAGATCCTCCTGATATTAATACCCCCCCACAATCGAGGAAGTGCCTTCTTACACAAGTAAACTTGTAACACTAGGTTCATGCCTGGAAAACCAATATCGTTCCAGGTTTTGGAAGGGATAAAGTAAAGCCACACTGGTGTGTGACCACCACAATTTGACTCTGAAGTCTGTATACCATATTTAATTGTTTGAGAGACTATTGACTAAGTACAAAATATTAGCTACTCCCTCCCTTTATCAGACCATTTTTCTTAATATTTAATTCTTCTTTTTTAGATTTATCACTCGAGCTATTGCACAGCTAGAGATATATGATGCCAGCACCTTACTGGTTTTCAGGCTTCTGAGGGGACTCCAGCTATAACTCTCAGGCTTTTGTGCAAAGGTGCATTTATAATTTTGGAAAGCTTTGAAGGCTCAGCCTCTAAGCTTCATATCTCCTTAGGAAATAGAAATTCTTCTCCCATATGGAAATAATTTCAGCTTGCCCACCTCCTCCTTCACTGCACTGGCTTAATCCACTCAGCTACAGAAAGCTGCCAAGTCCAGTTATGAATCTTAGTCTCTACATGTGCTTTTTGCCAAAGATCATCAGAAGACAAACCACACAGTGGGCCATGAACGTTTGCTAAGAGGTGTCAGAATGCATCAGCTAACATGGGGCATATTCCATCCCACGCATGCTTCAAGTCCCAGTATCTTTTGCAAAATGCTGAATTAATATTATTCTCATTACCTGTTGACTTCTGCATTGACACAGCTAGTCACAAGAAAAAGGATTGAATCTTCAAAAGAAAATTTAAAAATTAACTGTCATCCACTTTTTTCTAATCTCTTGCTTTACCATAAGACACCAGGTTCCTGCCTGAATTCTGCCTCGCTGTAAGTGGAGAGGCAGAGTGTAGCAGGAGATGTAGATATGGTCAGCACCGTGCCTACAGGGCTGTACTAAGCACAGAGAGAGGAGATGCTGAAAAAAATGTGAGGTGATGGCAGAGAGATTACCGTATTTGGAAACCAACTTTTGCTTCTAGTTTGAAGGGTATGTTTGGGCAGGTTTTAAAGTCTTTGTAGGAATGGCTAGTTTTATGAACATCAGGGCAGAATTGTTATTTAAAAGGGATGAGGATACAGGGACAATTAGGCTATCGGTAAGATTAGGATATCCCAAAGAGAAAGGGCAACCCGAACAGCAGGCAGAGAGACAGAAATGGAAGAAAGAGGAAAATGGATACTGAAGTAATCTTGATGCACGACAAAGGTTGGGAAAGAATATTTAAAGATGAAAGGAAAATGAAGCCAAAACTATTTAGTAGCAAAGACTGGAGTGATGTCTTGACCCAGTAGCTGTTGATGAGACTTTTGCTTTTGCATTCAATATGGGATATAAGTTTACCTTCCATCTCAGAGACGAGAAAAATCTCGACTTTGGGCCAACAAGAAGCCAATGAAGAATTTAAATAGGAGCTGGGGAAGACGGGAGTAGTACACAAAAGGGTGAGACTTAGTAAGTGTCCTATGAATCACATCAGACTTGTTGACAGTGACTGGCTTCTTATACAGCTGCTAAAAGAAATGCAGCTTTGTGCACAAGACAAAGGAAGCCACAGATATGGAGTGATTTTGGAAAACATGAATGATTTTTCAGGCAATGGGGAGGTGGTAGAAGTAATAAAACAAAATCCATGGGAAGCTGCTGGAGAAGAGGTTGCTGCAGCAAAAAGGAAGAGATAATAAGAGCCAGAATGAACTCAAGCAGAGAGGAGTAATACATGGACATGGACAAGCACAAAGCTGAAAGACACGCTGGGGAGAGGAAACAGGGAGAGAACATAAAAATGTCACCAAAACTGTAAACTGACCAGGACTAAGGGAGGAGGTTGGCATTCATTGCCAGGAAACAGAGGGAGACTGTTTGGGAAGGAGTTTGGTTTTCACAGCACCGTATTTCAGACAGAGTTAGGCTGGTCAGAGGAGGTAAACAGAGAAATATGGAGATGTTCGTCTGAAGGGAGAACCACACACAGGACAGATACTTAAAAACATGTGGTGAGTTGATTTGGATAGTGGATGAAAGTGCAGTGGAAGAAGGGAAAAAGACTAGAAACAACGTTTTGCAAAGCTGAGGAATATGGAGTTGTTTCAGTGCATTTAGTAGGAACAGGTCAAAGCCTGCTGGAATGTGTGAAACTTACCAAAAGGAGACGAATTACCTTGTGCTGGATACCATGCTGCCACAGCTGGATCATTATTAATACAAGATGTAGGTAGTTCATCTTGGTGATACACTTTTTTTTGCTACAGAGCACTGATTTAAGTACAGCGTAGGGGGAAAGGAGAGAGAAAGGCATGTTGAGGAAGGATACACCAAATAAATTAAAAATGGAAGACCTATATGTTAGTTATGTTACTGAAGGCTAATCACATTAAGCAAAGACCTGTTGAAGATAAGAGAAACAATGATGGGTGGAGGAACCCCCTTAACCTATTCAATTCAAACAGGGTGCCCTGACCTGGCCACTCCCAGGGTTATTGAAAAAGGATCAGACCATGGTCTCTGGGAGGAAACCCACCAAGGGGAGCCAAGGAAAACACTGTGCAAACTGAYGAGGGTTACTGCCTCCAAGGGCATGTCTTACTGTGGGGTGTAGCGGGCAGAGAATTGTGGGATTGGGTAAAACTTGCTATTAGACCTTTTGATGGGACTGTGGGAAGGTGCAAAACTTACTAAGGAATGTTTGGGGCAAGAACCAAAGGAAAAGACAGAGATCAGAGTGGATCCAGGAGGAACAAGCACGTATCCTATTTTTTAATTTAAATCCTATTTCTAACTGTATTCTGCATGGGTGTGCTTTCTAGTCTGAGAAATATTCTGTACATGTTGTACAATCACTAACAAATGTCAAGTTGGACTGGATGGTGGGTTGGACGCTGAGTACCAGCAACTGGAGAGAGAAGGGGACCATGGGTCTGAGGGGGCCATAGATTTGGGGGTCAGCAGCGGGAGAGACTGTGAGTCTCAGGCCAGCTACTACAGTCCCATATTGCATTTGTGCATGCTTAACTGCTAAGGAAGCACAAGTCAGAATGGCCGATGAGCAGGGTGGGAGACCTGACCACCAGCCATGGAGTGGGACCACCCACCGAGGGGCCCAGAGGCGTGTGGGGCAGCAGCAGGGGGAGAGTAGGGCCCAGGAGCAGCTCCTGGATCCTGAGAGCCCTGGGCCAGCTGCTGGTGTGACCCACGCCCTCAGTGTGGAGGACCCACCAGTGGACCTCCGACCTGAGCAGCTGGAGAGGTGCTGGACGGGCTGGAGCCATCTGCACTGCTCATGTTTATGGGAGTGCTGTTGGGGTTTCTGTGGGTGCCGGCAAAGGCACTGCACTCTGTCTGTGCTGGGCTGCATGGCCGTGTGTGTGTGTGTGTGTGCACGTGTGTGTGCACACAGGTGTGCGCCCATCAGGAGCGCAGGCTCAGCCGCCCTTCTCCCTGCACCTGAGGACATGGGACTGCAGCAGTCTTGCGTTCCTGGGGCTGGCACAGGAAGGATCCACCTGGGCTCTGTAGCCCACTAGATTGAGCTACTTCTGTCTTTTTTATGTATATATATATGTATGTATTTATTTATGTGCACATATATATTTTTTATATTTACATTTATATTTAAATTTATTTTTATATATTCTCTTCATCTGGATCCTGAATGCTCATTTGAAAGTTATTTTGCTTTTTTCAATTTATAAATGGTGCCTTGACGTCATTCTTGGAGAATCTCTAATTGTAAATATCTAACTTTGTATAGACAAGGAGATGTTAGCAGGGGACTGGTTTGTTTTCCTGGCATGTCTCCAAACATCAGTGATTTAGAGGCAGTGCTAGAAGAGCTGGCCTGAATAGAAGCCGATGGGATACAATAGAGTTCTGAACTTCTTTTCATTTTAATAAAATGATGTTTTCAACATCTGGAACAATTCTAAACTCTCAGTCACAATATTATAATGCACAAAACATTTAAAAATCATAAAATTGCCCCTTAACACTTTGATTAATTGATAGTTGTCTTGAATCTGCTTGCACCAGAGTAAGTATAAATGGATTTAAGTGTTAAAAAAGCCACTGGTTTGGTTTAATAGTTGTGTTTCTTTAGCTGTGTGTCCCCAGGGAATTCTTATACTTAAAGGGACCATTAAATGTCACTTTGTGTAGTATTGGAGAATGATACTTGAAGTGTTTTTTATGTGTCAGGGATTGGAATGGATTAGTATTTGTATGGTTGTAGCTCCAAGGATGTGTCAGAATAAGCTAATATTGCACCCTGCTAATTTACTAGAAGTGGCTGAACTAAATCCTGTCAAAATTAGCAGGGTTTCTTTTATGTAAATTTTAATAGATTCTGGATTAATCCCCCCCATTTTATATTTGTTATAAACAAAGGCCACCCACGCCTGCATAGTATCTACACATTTTTAAATCTCCTTGAATTTTTAAAAATCTCCTTGGAAGATTGTGTAGAATATGCTTGAATCGAATAACAATGAAAGTTGAAGGACATACTGAGAATACAGCCTTGCTCCCTGACCAACAAGCCCAGTGTATCGCATAACCCTTACAGCAGGATAGCACGAGTATCCATAGTGATAAAATTCCTTATTTACAAATCCTGCATTACTCAGATATACCTGCATGCTTACATAGCATTTTACGTAAGAATTTCTGTCACCCCTCCTAATCTTTTTAAGTAATAGTGGTGATGATAGCTATAACTAAGGTAGGCTAGTATATTCTGAATGCCTGAATTTAGTTGCTTGCCATAATCATGGAAGCTGGAATTTTCCATGCTTGCTCTTCATTTCAGGCTAAATTTCTCTGGAAATTTGGGAAACCTGTTTTTACCAATTCTGTGAAGATGGTTAAGGGAGCACAGCAGATAGTTTTAATAACATTAAAAATAATTTCTGACTTTTCCTAGGAGGAGCTTTTGCTGTTGTTGGATTCTGCAGTAGAAATTGAAGTTTGTACCATTTTTCAGTCCTAAGCTCAGAATTCACCCATTGGTTGTTAATAAATCTGTGTACATCAAAGGGTTCGTAACTGAGGGAAATCTTTGAACATTTAATTAAGGATATCAGGAAGTATGACTCAGATATTTTCTAGAGGATATAATTAAGCAAATGCCCAAAATCACTTCTGGAAGACTCAGAAATAGGAAGAGCCAAGTTTTTTGTCAACATGGACAGACAGTTCATGTGTTTGATGGTAGAAAATAATAACTTTGCTGTTCAAGAAGAGTTATCTTGGTATGAAACTTAAATCAGGAAGGTTCAAGCTGTCTTTTATATGTATGTATATGAAATGTGACCATGTCAGAAAAAAAAAGTCTTAGATATTGCAGTAATCTTTGGTAATATCAGTCTATAAAAAAAAAATTGGAGCCTTATAACAACTATGAGCTCTTCCAGCCTTGGAAATAACAATTATCTTGAAACTCCTTCAGAAGAGTACAGTAAATGTACTATTGTAAAAGTATTGAATGTACTATTACAACTCTAAACTCTAAACAAGTAATTAATATATGAGTGAGACCTATGCAGATCATTTCAAAATTCTTCACAAACTTCCTAGAGATCTTCTTCACTTAAAATGTGTTTTCATCCTTCAACTAAGGAAGATTTATAGAATATTGCATCTTAAACCAATTTAGCCTGAAGGAAAATGACCACATTGTTAGCATGTATTCATCAGTGTAGATCTTGATGGTGGAATCTATATACAATCTATATTTGCTATAAGCAAAAGCTGGTGGTGAGAAGTCGTGTGGAGTATTTGCTGAACTTCATCTGCTATGTAGGTATAGCGTAAGTGCTCTCATGACACATAGAACAGGTAGATGATGCGGAAAGACACTTACCCAGCATCCATTAGTCATGATCCATACCGCAGTGAGGCAACAGGAGCCTGGCATTTAGAGGAGGGATGCCTTTGGTGGAACTGTATAGGAAGTGCAGCTGATTGATTGCTACGGGCAAGTTCAGTTTTCAAGTTGGTGTGGAAATTGCAGCAAGATTGATTGGAGAAGGTATGTTTATATCCTGAAGAATGGCTGAAAAACTGTTTCCTTGTTTAACTCCTTTTCCTCAGTTTCACATTCCAGCTTTTTCTGGAATGTTGGTACCAGTAAAATTCATGCATCCACATAATTTGTTGGATCAGGAACTGATCCAGCTTATAATTAACCTGTCAGAATACCAGTTAGTTAGTTCTCTGATCCAGCTTGTCAGGCAGCCACTGAAAGTGGCCAAGAAAAGTAGCAGCAATGAGACCACCCCCTTTTGGCAGTAGCCACCACTTATGTCAGTGTGGAGTGATCACAGACCTATAACCAGAGTGAGCCAAGGATTTTATTTTACCCCATCTGTCAATGGCAGAATGACAGATGAATGCAACCAGTTACAATAACTTCTGTGCATTGCTGCACAAGCCCCTTACACTATTTGGTGTTGCTCTGAAAGACCCCTCTTCGAATCAAGTGTTTACAGGTAGTGACATTTAAATCCTATTCTAGTTTTCACAGTGATAAACAAAAGTTTGAGAAGGCAACCTACATGCATTTTACATGTAAAGGAACACACAGATTAGTTTTAGGCTAAGCTCATGATGTTGATTTTTAAGACCACCTAGTGATTGCTGTATGCTTGAAATAGTCATTACTGTTAAGAACATGGGGAGCCTTGGAGTCACTGAGGACACAGCAGGAAGAAAATTGGTTTTTGCAAGGCTGAACAGGGCCTTGTTTGATCTGCAGGACAGCTGGTACTGCTGCTGATGCATAAGAATGAATGAACTCAGATGTGAGTGTCAGGGTCCAGCCTGTGATGGCAAAGCCGGTAGTTAGAAAAAAACGTATTTTTGCTTGTGTACAAAGTACATTTGCTCTGGAAATAATTGAGAGACAGTAAATGTGGGGCACTTGCAGTGCCATTTATTGGCTGAGCTTATAAGACTTTGCAGTCTGGCTTCTCTGTTTGGATGTTTGGACCTAACATAGTAACTTTTGAATGCCACATCCAGTCACTTCTAGGGGATGTTCTGGGCGTCAGTGGGCAGAATCCTAGGGGTTTGGGTGGAAATCAGAAAGCTAAAGGACGAAAAGGAGGGACACACAGAGTCCCTGCCATCTGGTTAGTCAACAGAGCAGCTCTTTAATTGTCTGTAGATCAAAGACCCACTCTCAGAAAACTATTAACACATTCCAGCAAAACAATATGTCCCTCATTTTAGCTATTCTCTTTGGCTTTTACAGTATACTGTTGAAGAGAAAGTCAAATCAGGGAAAATACAATTATGAATGGTAGATGGGGTAGGGATCTATGGGAGGGCTGAAAAGAGGGGACATGGGGGAACTCTAACTGGTGTGTAGGCCCTGGAAGAGGGTCCCAAAGAGAGGGAAGTGAGTGGGAGGGTTTGGTATTGGGTCGGGAGGGAATGGGGAGCTGGGAGGAGAGGCGAGAATGGGCACTGGGGAAAGCGGGACTGAGGAGTTTAACACTGCAGTCTGGGCATGGGCGTAGCTGCAGACTGGGGAAGGGACACAATCCTTGGCCTGGCAGAAGGAGCGCACATGAACAGGTTAACGTAGTGCCACAGCATAAGATCAGATACACCAAGCAATGGAAAGAATGCCTAAAAAAGAGTGAATACTGGTAAATAAATCTTGGGGGAATAAGAACAATAAGATGGAGATGTGCCAATAATACCACTGGATGGTAGTAACAGCACTTTTACAAGAGCAGGAACTTCATCATACAAGAAGAAAATATGTGTATTTCTGCATATTTCATACTGCCCCATTATTTGACTGTTAAAGGCCTGATCTGAAATCCATTTAGTATTTGACTGATATAAGAGCACATTGGATAAAGCCTTCAAAGATTAAGAAATTGATCTAGTAAGTTCCTTATTGTTTATAGCACAGAAGGTAAGAAAAGATATACACCAGTTTTCGGGATTAGAATAGTCTCTGTTTTAACACATAAATCACTGCTTGACTTTATTGAATTTCTGTTCTGGAAAACTTATTAGTACCAGAGAACTAAACTACAGAGAAAAAGAGAACCGCAAGAAAACATCCAGAATATATAAATGCCACTTCCAATAATATAGAACTAAACAATTTCCTTTAAAGATCCCTGTTTTTCAAACACTGAAATGAATTATGTCCTATTGCATTAAGAGCTAAAAGCAGCAACTGGCACACTCTATCCTGGACTTCCACATTTATTCAGATGTAAATCTGAATTGAAGTGATAGCAACAGAATTTTGCATGCAAATTATTTGGGAAGAAGCCTTCACAGTTTCTCACGCAATCTGGCTGGATGTGTTCTCATGCAGTTCACACTGGATGGACAAAAAGTCACTCAAGGCCTGTGCCAGGGTTCCTAGTACTTCCAGACAGTATTGGAATTGCATCAGAAATTCTGGTTTTCATTTAAAAAAAGGAATAAGCTTCAAGTGCCTATGTCTGGGAAGAATAGTTTGAGTACCTGGTTTAGATGCAATCAGCACCTAATTGCAGGCAACCTTGTTCCTTCATAGAAGTGGAGCACTAACTTCAAGGTCCACACTTTGAAGGGCAGAAGGGCAAACTCGGCAAGTTGCAAGGCTCTGCAAACTCCGGTCCCCTGTAAAGCTGTTTTACATAAGGAAATTAACAAGACCAGCTCCAGTGACGCTTCTGGCCTCCCCACAGGAACAGAATGTCCTTGACAACATACTTGCTGGTTATGTGATGGTGGTGCAGTCTCTTGGGACCTAAGGAATCTTGGAGAAGACAGGTTGGATAACAGATAGGGTCAGTGGGCTAGGATTCATCTCCCTAATTCATCTTCCAAAACAAACCACAGAATGATGACTCTTTTGTGGGGAAACCTTGACCAGAACTATGATAACTTAGTAGTGGAAGAAGGACTAGATACACCCTGGGCTTCAAGCTAAGAAGAGGAGAAGGCTCAGATCGTTGTCTCTAATTCTGGGATGAATGAGAAGCTCTGGCACCTGGCAAAGCTCAACATCATGCATGGGGTCCCTAATGCCTTAAATATGTGACCATGCAGTTCCTGTGATAAAAGTATACGTTATTTTAAGGTAGAGGTCTGGATGAGATGCTGTAATAGATCCCATTCTTCTGCCTGGTTTGTTCTATTCCCTACTTTATTTCAGGTGGGCTCTTGGATGAGCATCCAACTAGATGACTATCTTCATTTGTGCAAGAAATGTCTGTGGCAAATGTTGCTTGTTCTCTCCGTGTGTTCCCAGTGAGTATGCAGGGTGCTGGAGTTAGATTTGTATTCTTAGTTTTTCAGGTTAGGGTGTGTATCTGTTCACTGGTTATTTAAGTCAAGGTGAAAGAGCCTTATAACTATATATGCCATATAGCTGGGATGAAAGGGCATGTGGCTTGTGAGGCACCCCTGAGAGAGGTGCTTCAGCCCGATCTCCAGGAGTGTTCTGTGTCTTGCCTAGAAAGGCTTTACTCTTGTACCGTTCTACTTTTACCAAGGAGCAGAAATGTCAACCAAATTCATGTTGTGGGTTTTTTTCAACAAAAGCTATATGGATTAGGAATTGGAAATTTCTTATTGCTATAACGTAACAGCATTTTCAAGGCATTGAAATTCCCGTGAAAATGCAAAAAGGACAGCATTATGCTGGGACCAGAAAAATAAACCACACATCTATCCTGTCTACTACTACTGTCCTAATGAAAAGAAGGACAAAACTTAAACAGGCATTTTAGACAGAAAAAAGCATTGAATAGAAACAATGCATGGAACAATAATATGTAAGACTGCACTCACTTCTTTCCAGAGACATGCAGGTCAGAGTTCGACTGATACTGGTAACAGTCCAAATTCAGATTAGTAATGGCCAAAAGGGTTTCAGAAAAATCAAAATAGTCAAAAACCAGTATCATGTCACAGTTTTGCCATGAAATATACTATAAATATGCTGGTATTTTGTATTCTGCTTGGACTTTGGGAAGAGGAGACATGTCATTGTTGCATCTCTTCTCATGGGGAGCTAATGGCTTCTAATGCATTTTAGCATATGTAATCCGTAGATACAGTACTTGCTTGTAAGAAACCTTTTTCTTGAAATTTCTCTAGGTTATTATTACAAAATTCAGCCAAAAGGTAATGGTTTATTAGTCTTCCTCGAATACCAAGGTAAATTATTACAGTAAGTAATAAATGGTAAGTAAATAAGCAGACAAAAGGCCTGGTGATTCTAAATAAATCACTGCTCATCCAAAGATAATTTAAATTGTCTCAATAACATTTTTTTTATTTGTTTCTTGTAAGCAAAATAGGAAATGAAAGCATCCCTGATGGAAATATGTTTGGCCACGCAGCCAAATAACGCTTTTCTTATTTCCTTGCCTTTTTACAGTAAACACTCCTCAACAAAAAAGTTTATCTTTCTCTGTCTGGAATTCTATTGTATTAGTCATTCTGCTGCACACAAAAGCAGTGAACATTCAGTGTGCGTGCCACACTGCAAGGAGACATAAGGCATTTATTATAAATGAATTCCAAATAATTAGTGTAAGAGATCATGAAATGTACATAGGAAAAAAGATTGCCTGAGACGTATTGCAAACAGGAGGGAGTCTGGGACATTAATAGGCAATCTGCACTACTGCTGTTCCCTCAGGAGCCTTCTACAGGTGGTTCATATTTCTGGAGTAGAAATGTATGCTATATGAAATGGAAATTTTTTTTTAAATTTTTCCACTACACCATTTGAGTTTTGATTCTTCTTACTTCTGTTGTCCTTAGAGGTAGGCAATTGGTTTATTGTTGTTATCATTACCTCATTTTGGAAAAGCTCTGTCTTTTAAAGCTCCACTTCCACTTTAGACAATCATCATTTCCCTGCTGGGTCACAGCAACACCCAAACCCCAGAAAACATAAAGATAATGACAACTGGGGCAAGAGTTAATGGGATAAGCAAAAGAAATCAAGAGTTGAATGTACGGAGCCCTAAGCTTTCTAAGTGAGCTGGCATATGTCACAAGATGGGGCACTGCAGAGAAAACTAGAACATCTGTTCGGGACTCCCCTATGCCATATCCCAGAACACAGTTTCTATTATCAGAGTTTTCTGCATGATGCAAAGTTCATTGTTTCTAAAGGATTTGTACTGTTTACGCTCTATATGAAGTCAGGCTAATAGCAAACTGCTTTATCAAGTAAAGGTCTTAGGAAAGAACTACCTATGAGACAAATGAAAGAGAAACCCAATATCCTTTGAGCTTTTTTCTTTTTTGAAGAATGGTACCTTACAAAAAAGTTCTTGCTGGACAGAAAACTGTTCCAAATTTCTGGCAAAGCTCAAGCCCCTTTACTGCTGTGAAGCCAATTCTCCCATTTTCCAGATTAGTACTGCACATTTGCTGGTCCCTGAAGTCAGGCTTGGTCATGCTAACATTATTATTCACTCCATGTGGTGCTGATATGAAAAGAAATAAAGGTGAAATGTTTATGAGGGCGAATTTTCAAATTGGCCAGTAAATGAATTTAGCACACAAAAAGTTGATAACATTTACTGGACCACAAAAAGCCAAAGTAAAGCTATGAAGCATTAATAGACCATCCTTAAAACTTTCCAGTCCTCTTAAGAGCTGAAACAAGACTACCATCGTTAAATGACCAGTGAAATGTGAGCAGTAAGGTAGACTCATAAAAGAAAACATTTGATGGTGCCATACCTCTACACATTTGCAGGAGAACACTTCAGAGAAAGAGTAATTTAGCAAGTTGAATCCTTGTGCTCTTTGTTCAAAACTCACTAAAACCCCTTTGAAAATGCATGAATATTTCTTTTCAGCTAATGGTCATTCTACCCAGTCTTTCAGGAGAAGAAGAGACTTCATGTCTTTAATCCAGCAAGGTTCTTGTTAAGTTCATAGGCCCATAAACCACTAGGTCAAAGTTTCCCACTGGCATTTTATCGTGGCCCTGATTCAAAGCCACTGAACTTAATGCAAAACCTCCTGTTGACTTCATAGGCTTTGGATCAAGGCCCAGGTGGCTACTGAGCGGAGTGTATGAGAGACTTTCTAACCTGAAAGAATAATCTCGTGATCTCATTTATAAACAAGCTCCCTTTTGGGGAAATCTCACATATTTTCAGTGACTATTCAGAGGCTTTTGTAGGTACAGTTGGTACATGTGACTAATTAGTACCATATACCAAGGTTGAGATTTCTCTATCAAAAATATGTATGTCTGTACTGTGCAGGGAATATGGGGCAACTAGGAAACATCACACCTCCTGTTCATGTATGCAAAGAGAGTCATGTATGTCATGTATGCAAAGAGAGTCAGGTATGAAGCCTGTTATGCAATTTGTCTATGGAAGAAATACCTTATCACCTGATATGCTGAGGATTAGTTAAACATACTCACTGATGAAGCATACAGCGCACTGAAAAACAAAGGCAGAAAAATGTAACAAAGTTAACTCCAAACTGCAAGCAGAGCAGAGGGCATCGTTCTAACAGTATTGTGATTTGCTGCGTGGTGCTGCTGCTGATAGCTTTGATATTCTGTTTGTCTGGATTCATAAGACATAAATCTTGGTTAAATCCTTCTAAAGATAAGTGCAGTCAAGATTTCATTTTAGACGGCAGGTATGTCAGAAGTAGAGTCTGTTCTCTGAAGTCATTGTTTCAATTTGCTATTTAGATATATTAAGTACATTCCTGAAGAAGCAAATCAGACAACTTCTGAAGAGAAAGCATCAAATTTGTGATGGCACATGTCTGTCTTCAGGCCAGTGTTCACAATTCATGAAAGGAACCAGCACTAATATTTTTTTCTTTTCATGAGAAAATAGTAAGAAGGTATGAAAAGAGCAGATGGTTCAAACAAAGGAGAAATTTGGTGAGATAGAGGAAGAAATTTTATCTGAGCATTTTTCTTGAAACTAGTTACTCTTAAAACTTAAGGTAAGAAAAGACTATTATGTAGTCTAGTCCAATTTGCTATATTTCAGTGTCCATTAAAATTCTACCCTGAAATCAGAGTGTGGAGCCAAATATTTTGTATTTATTTAACCAAAGTCGAATGTCTGATGAAATCTATCTAAAAGAAATAGTTGAGACTGGCTGCAGTTTATTCATGTAAATGAGCTGTTCTTAGCTGATACAATTAGATGAAGCACATATTATACATACACATCGTTTAAAGTTTATTTATCCCTATGAACAACCAAGCTTAAGATTAGAGAACAACAGTGAACACTACTTACCTGCACTACTAAGACCTATAATAAATATAAAAATAATAATATAAAAATAATTTATATTATAGTCACTTTTGAGAAAATGAAACAAAACAACAGACATGCCCTGAAATATATAAAGGAATTCTGTGTGTCTCTGTTCATGTCTTCCAGAATATTATATGAGGCATAATTCACAGGAGAGTACAGATGTTGGAGGTCAGTTTCTTGGGAATTTTATCTGCATCTGATTTGCAAAAGCTCAAGATCTGCTACTAAAGAAAAATTATTCCCATTTAATAGCTTACACAGATGTCAGTGGTTAGATATGTACCACAGTTGCATCTTTTAGAGATGTTTTCAGCTTGGGAGACAATGGTGCACACTTTTAGAAATTCTTTGCTGGAATAAAGCCTTTTCTCAATGGTCCTACTGAAGTCCATTCCTATTTTTAAAACTTCTGAAACTAACTTTTTAATGTAATTCCAAGACACAGTCATCTAGGAAATTAATGCTCTGATGATGTGATAAACTCCTCTGAGCTGTAGCAGTTCCATTCCATTTACTTTAGCTGAGAAAATAAAGAGTTTTAAATTAAATCAATAAAGGTCATTTTATTTAGACAAGGATGATTCTTCACAGAGCAGTGTCTCTTCAGCACAGAAAAGTAGAGTATTATTGTTCACAAGACAATAATTTTTCGCTTTGTTCCAAGTTAAGTGATAAACCAACAGCCTTCCCTCCTCTCTCTTTTGCTAGGCTTAATATTGGTTAACTGAAGGTGAGTTCAAGCACTTAAAGAGAAGTTTGTCAGAAAAGCAACATGTTGCTTTTCATCATTTGAGTGGAGAAGATGAGTGTTCTGTCATTCTTTAACACAAACAGTTATGACTTGACTGAGAAATGTTATACAGAGTAAAAGAACATCTGAGGGGAGACAGAAATATGCCATAAGTTATTGTTAAAAAAAAAAAAAGAAAAGAAAAAAAAATGCTATGGCAGATGTGACAATATGTTTTGGCCTGTTGTTTCACTTCTTTGAGGTTGCTCTTAGAACTTGAACAGTGAGGCACTCTCCAGAGCTGCTTTCATGCTGAGAGAAGGGTGGGAAGAGAAAGAAATAGAGAAGCAAGCTGTGGGAGTGCAGTTTTACTTTTGAGTACATAAAGGAGCAGTATTTCTGAATATCAGCACTTACACATAAGGATTAGAGTTCCAGAGTGTATAAATGGGGAAATTTTGGATGGAAGTCCCCATATTGTCATGTGTTCTCCTCAGGGCAAGAGTGTTTTCGCTCTTATATTTTGACAGCCAAAACAGATTTGCTGCAAAAGAACAGTTTGTAGATTTTTCCATTTTAATCGAGCTAGAGCCAAAAATGAAATCTATATCATTTCCTTGTGTCTTCAGAAATATAATTTGGGGGGGCTGGTGTAATCCTGGATTCCCACATAAACTTCAAAGTCAACATCAGATTAGCAATATTTCATCTCTAGTATTCCCACAGATTGGTGGACTGCTTCTTGCAAAAGAACAAGAAACAAGCACAGAACAAGAAACAAAAAAAAACCCCAAGAAACAAGAACAAGTACACCAAGAACTGCTGATGCTGCACTGAGATGCTGCCCTCATTTGAGTGTGTCTCTGAGTTATGAAGGGCCTGGACATCCGCTCTGATAGCAGGCCCAGATACATTGTTCTTCCAGGTGCATTCAACCGCAGTTTTGATGCTAATTCATAGCTATTGTGATACGTTGTCCTGGTTTCGGCTGGGATAGAGTTAATTTTCTTCCTAGTAGCTGGTATAGTGCTATGTTTTGGATTTAATGTGAGAATAATGTTGATAACACACTGATGTTTTTAGTTGTTGCTAAGTAGTCTACTAGTCAAGGACTTTTCAGCTTCCCATGCTCTGCCAGGTGTACAAGAAGCTGGGAGGGAGCATAGCCAGGACAGCTAGCCCAACTGGCCAAGGGGGTATTCCATACCATGTGATGTCATGCTCAATACATAAAGCTGGGGGAAGAAGAAGGAAGGGTGGGGACGTTCGGAGAGATGGCGTTTGTCTTCCCAAGTAACCGTTACATGTGATGGAGCCCTGCTTTCCTGGAGATGGCTGAACACCTGCCTGCCGATGGGGAGTAGTGAATGAATTCCTTGTTTTGCTTTGCTTGCGTGCACGGCTTTTGCTTTACCTGTTAAACTGTCTTTATCTCAACCCATGAGTTTTCTCACTTTTACCCTTCCAATTCTCTCCCTTATCCCACCGGGGGGGAGTGAGCGAGCGGCTGTGTGGTGCTTAGTTGCTGGCTGGGGTTAAACCACAACATACGTTGCATCACATACTCCATAATTAGGTTCCAATTCTGATCTGATAATCAGCTCCAGGTAAACACAGATAGGAAAAAATTACTTTTGTGCCTGTGAGAACATGATCAGGATCGTAGCCATAATGAAGGGTGCAGAGATCATCTCTTTGTATAAACTAATCTGACTCCATACAAATTTTTAACATTAAACTTATTATGTCATTTGTCCAGCAAAGCTTACATGATAAGCAGAAATACGTATGTTTTCCCTAGTGTGCTTAACTCAGCTAGTTCAGTGAGGAGACTCCTGGACTATTCTGAACTTCTTGGATGTATTGCAGATCACTAAGATGCATGCTGAAAAGTATATTTGGTATTTAAAATGCACTCTCAATGTAGAATTGTTTTTCTTATGAGAGAACAAGTTTTCAGGAAATAATGCTCATAGGGGAGAGAGAAAATGTCAAACGATGACTCTGAAAAATGGTTTGATATCAGGTCCAGATTAAAGACCCTATCTTATTGTTTCACAATGTGACATTGTTTCACAATGTGACAATGTGACAATTTCACAATGTGACAGGATGTTTTTTCTTTTATAATCATCAGAGACACTGTCAAAAATGAATAAGTAAATCGAATGCATAGAAACAACCTCATTATATCTTTTTGACACAGAAGAGGGAATCGGGGCCTATGTTAATTATTCCTTGACCAATGCAAGTAACAGAAGAAACACTTAAAGTATCTAATTATCTTGAAGTCTAGCATTTTTTTGTACATAGGTCATTTTTAAAGACTGTGCAAAAAACTGTATAATAAAATTTTTGGCAAGGCCAAGGTTTTTCAATTTAAACGTCCGTGAAGTCTAATAATCGTGTGACATTCCTAGAAGATGCTTTAGCTTGTACAACTGAGTAGGAGAACAATACGCAAAAGGGAGTCAAGAAGAAGAGAGACCTGTTTCTATGTGAAATTAATGGGGAACAGCAGGCCAACTTCTGTGAATGGGCATTTTCATCTTGCAACTGCTCATTAATTGTTCATCTCATCTCTGGTTTAGCTCATAGCACTCATCCCCTCTATGGATTTATGCCATAAGGGTCGTCTTGTGGCTTTCACCAGCATTAAGGAGAGCATCTGAAATCAAAAGAGTTAGTGTACCAAATCAATATGGTGTAGGTGCTGAGTCATATGGATCATGTGCACCAAGCAAAGGACAAGCATTAAAACATATCTCTGCACATGAATTCTGTTTGAAACCAGTCTCTAGCTACCAGCATGCTTTCCTGGGGACAGGCAATGAGGTGAAAACATCATGACTGCTCCACACTTCAGCATCAGAATGGGCCAACAGGAGAAATATACAGATCAGTTGCTCTCTCCTGCTCAGCCTCCTTAGGAGGTGCACACAGGTACCAGCATTCCCCACCCAAGGCTCTGGAATCACCCCTAAAAATGCTTGAAGAAGATAGACGACTGTAATGCTACCTAGACAGGAAGGGGGTTGAAAGACAAATACCAAGTACCAGCCAGAGAAAATGGTCCAGATCGTCACTTCTAATAGAGCTTAAGAACATACCAGAAGTAGAGACAGGTTCGTGCTGAGAAAGGTGTGTTGGTCTAACATGACTGCAAACCCAGACCAAGACATGTCATAGAGAAGGTAGATGTGATTCTTCTCAGCCTCACCAGTTAAAAACCTTGAGTTTTCAAATGGGAAAAGATAATTTTATGGGTACAGAGCCTCTAAGGAGATTTGCTGTTTTCCCAAGAATTACAGTTCTCTGATGATATTACATGATGGCTTATTCATGCCTTGCTTTCCTGACATATTTCCCCTGGACAAATTCTAACCAGGAGTTCAGAGAAACTTCAGCCTATGTAGTGGCATTAGATTGGTGGAAGAGGAATATGAAAAGAGGAGTCTGGAGCATTTGGTTTTACATACCTGAAAGAAACAGTCCTACATCTGAGCATAGATGAGAGCTCTAGTACCTTACAACTAGAAACTGCTTTGCTCTTATCTCTTAGAGGTGCCAATCACTGAGTCCCTTTGCAGCACAGCTGGTGTTGATAATACATGTAGCTATTTCATATAGATAAAATAGTCCAGGAGCTACATTTTAGTTCTTCTGAGGGCAGAAAAGATCATGGACTTGTCCCCCAATTTTGTCCATACACGTGTAAATAGCACCACTAGACGTACATCTGCACAGCTTACGCCCTGAAGAAGAACAAAGGATACAGCTTCCCACTCTGCTTGGTTGCTAAAAACACCATCAACAATTGTATGGGGGACACAGGCTCCTTGAACTCAGGTCTTGGCAAACAATGCTGTTCTTTGGTTCATCTTTAACTGGACAACTGATGCAGAACATCTCCTATTATAAATTCAGTTGAGTTTTACTCTACACAACAGAAACAGTTTTTCTGGATGGATGGGCCAGTTCTTACAGACAAAGAGTACATTGAGAGTAAATTAAGCACATCTAATTGGAGAAGCGAATCTCTCACAATTTCAGAAGACTTTGCTCTCAGTAAATAAGCACCTCTTCCCATGCCAGAACTAGCAGTATCACAACAAAGGGCTGCTTGTGCTTTGTACAAGCCAAATGTCATCAGTCCCAATATGATCACTACACCTGCTTTTATCTAGAATGGATGAATACAAACCCTTTATATGAATTCCTTTTCCAGTTCTTGTAGCTGTGGTGGGTACTTACACACTAATTAGTCCTTGAGTTACCATTGTCTTTTATAGTTATGCAGTTCTTTTAGATGAACAACATAATTTGTCTTTTAGAGTGTGGGCGGAAGCAAGGTGACATGTTCCATTGGAAAGCAATAGATATTTGTTGAACAATTCCTCTTGAAGGCTTCACTGGGCAGAACAGTCAGGCTCAGACTCAGAGCAAAGTTGAATAATGATGCCCCCTGCTCAAGTATTTTTGGAGAAGGGTCTGTTACAAATTAATTTCTCTATGGACTATAATGAAGGAGGTTTTTCTACTATTTGTGATGGTGTCTCACAAACCAAGTCCTCGATCCTTTAGGCTGATTTCTGTGCAAACATAAGACAGAAGGCTGATGTCTGCCTTACCAAGCTTTACAGTCTATATACAAAACAAAAATAATTAGTGGGTAAAGATGGGATGGCAAAGATGCACAAGGTGATAATGAGACAATGCATGTGCATGCCTAATGCTAGCATATAGCTTAATGACCTAAAAGAACCATATTCGACAGAAATCCAGTTATATTACTTGTGAGAAAAACTGTTGCAATTAAGATTACATTGCTCTGTGTGAAGAGGTTTCATAATAACACCAGCTTCACGTAAAAGGGCTTTTAGGCTTTAATTTGTCATTAAAGCAGATCAATTTCCAAACCTCACTAAACAGACACTTAAAAAAAATATGTTTTTAAACTATTAGATTAACTCAATTATTCAGTGACACTCCATTTTTACATAATTTTGGCAGAGACTTTACTACTCTTGCTTTGTTTTTTTACTAATAAAAGAACTAAAGAAGAAAACAATGCTCAGATTCAAACTGAAGAGCCAGAGGCAGGAGATATAAGAATTCAGGTTCTCAAACCATCTTAATCTAGTTCTACTTTGGTACCCCTTTTTGGGTGAATCATGTCCAGTGTGACTGAAGATAGGTGTGACAGAGCAAGTCCAGGTTCTAGTCCAATATTTTTAAGAAAGCATATAAGCTAGTGTCTTGAAAACATGGTAAGAACTCTGCCTTGCTTGTTTGTTATATGTAATCTTTCTTCAGTGAGGCAAGGGATTTGTGACATAAATGTTCCATGGTCATGTAATTAAAGCCTTCATTGTAAAATGAGGAAGAAGGTTTAAGATTGCATGGGCAACCCACACACTGGCATTTCCTAACTTGATTTTTCTCCCAGTATTGTACAAAAGATACTTAATAATTAAAACAACAAAAAAACCCCAAAAAATAAAACCCTGAGGCAGTTGCAGTGGGTCTCATTGTAAAGTCAGAGTTTGCCTAGAGCTATCTTATGACAATTATTGTCTTTTCTCAGAGGTAATTCTTGGCAAATGTTGGCTATACAAAGCACATATTGTAGACATAAGTTGTGGACTGTATTTAAGCACTGACATGAGATTTTTTTTATGTCCCCTTCCTTTCACAGCATCATTGAAATATAAAGGCAGATGTCATGATCTCAATGCAGTTAGTTAAACATGGGTGCGCTTTGCCTTTTTAGATGTCCCAAGATACCCTGCATGACATTCAGATGCTAGCCCAGAAGGGCACAGGTCTCCTGTATGTCCTGTGTCTTGTCTGCCATCCCCCTGTAGATGTCCTGGATAACCTATGGCATCAGACACATCTTTTTATGGAATTTTATCACACTCTCTAGGTCTGGACTTACGCAGTGACTTGTTTTCATTTCAGTGAAATATTCACTGAAGTTTCCATGGCAAATCACTATTATTCCATTTGTGACTTCCTGCATCTTTTTATAGAATGGCAAAAGTCACCAAGCAGTGTCAAGGGGTGTTCAAACTGGAGAAGGCACCAGTCTCTGAGCAAAGAGAGGAGTCCACAGCATTTCTCTATTATTGATTGACTGGGTGACAAAGTCCAAACTGCTTCATTTCCCCTTTCACTTAATGAGGATAATAAACAGCTCCTTTCTAAAATGCTCTGAGCTCAGGCTATTAAGACATATAGGACCTTTCTTATAGAAAATAGTCCATATTTGGGAATATGTGAAAACATTGCAAACCAAAAAGTTAGCACATTACTTCTTTACAAGCACTGGCATTTAGCCCATCCAGGTAACTGTAGTAGGTGGAGGAGATAGGGGGTACCAGCATGCTAACTGAGGGTTTGCCAAGTTTTACTTTTCTCCTTTTTGAGGAAAGAAATGCAAGGGATGAAAATGGGTTGAGTAGAAAATGCTTGCCAGAAGCCAGCGGTAAATGAAGCTCTGGCTACAGCCAACAGTAAAGATTTTTTTCTGGTTTATAAAACAGTGAATTTGGACTCTAGGCTGCCATTCTGATTGTCCTTATGAGGGTGAGCTGAGCCAACAGCTTCTTGTTTTAAAATATCTTTTCCATAACTAACAAAACCCCGCATAGTTTCTCTAGAACTGCTGCTGCAGACTGATATTAGTGGTCTTGCTTTGAAGTTAGAAAACATGGAAAACTTCTGTCAGAGCCAGCCTGATGATGTGTTTGTGCTTTGTACTGCTGTTCAGCTCAAGATGTCACTCCTTGGACCGGCCACAATTGGCAGTGCTGCTGAAATTGTGGATTCAGGTCTCCACAGAGAATCAACCTGAAAAGCAGAGTAAATTAGGTCTTTCAAAGATCCCTCCTGCTTAAAGTAGGTTAGTTTTGGAAGCAGGCTAGTCTGCTTACCACTAGCATGGGGGTCTCTGTGGTTCTGAAATCTTCCACGAGGATGTATCCAGAAAGCCAGACTTAGGACTACATCTGATTGATTTCAACAGCAGAGACCAGTAATAGGCAATAAGAATTTGTTTCCATCCTCCTTGTCCAAGAGAAGTTGATTTTCAGGATCATGTTTCCAGAAATTGGTGATGGATGGTATAGTAGGGAAAATACAGATGCTAGACCACAGTAGAGATGGAGGAAAACAGAGGATGTAGAATTTGTGTGTGATTACAATTCTGTGTATCTCTCAGTGCTGGGTAGGAGTTATTTAGTCCGTTTAATTAGGATGGTGAGTTAAACCAGGGCTGCAATTTCATGAGGCCAGATAAATTGATTCGGCATCTCATACTTCCCAATCCTTTCTGCTCCTTTTCTTGCTCCTGCTCTGAGCTCCCTGTGCTTGTTATGCATCAGCTGCAGCACTGTGACTGACCACCAAACCCCTAGAATGGAAGACTCAGAGAAGATAGATGTTCCACATATTCTTTCCTGGGAATTGGGGTTGCTCAGTGTCATGATGGTGAGCCTACAGGCACTGGTAATGGAAATCACTTCTGTATTGTAATTTAACTCTATGTTGCAGTTGCTATACTGTGCTTGTATTGTGATCTCAGTACATTATTGTATGACTGTGCTAAATCAAAATCCCATGTAATGTCAAATATATGCAAAGAAGTAAATTTGGTATTAAACATTAAATTCTCCTCATGTAGAGTATGTAACAGAACCTAGTCAGAGAGTATTGCACCCATGACATCCCACCATGAGCAGATTTAGCTCACTAACATTGTAAAAAAAATACCCTTACAAAAAGAAGTGGATGGTTTTCTGTCAACTCAGTGATGTTGCGTTTTCTCAGGGACGTGTTTTATGAGAGCTATGAGGCAGGGGACAGGGTGGAAGAAGGGCAAAGGCAAGGAGATGGAGGAATAGATTGGGAGAGAGTAAGGCAAGTCCCTATGGCTCTAGTGATCAGTTAGACTGATTCAGTTGCTTGTGAAATCATAGCCTAAGGTTTTATTTTTGAGGGCTAAGACTGTGCACCTAGGTATTTTCTGTTGATATGTAGTAACTTGTGATAATTGGACCCCTAAACCTTGAGCCCTGAAACAAGGTCTGCAGCAAGTAGAAGAAAAATATGGCAGAAAGTATTGGACAAGGCTTTGGAGGTCATCAATCCCAGTCCTTTCACAGCTGAGCCTTGTGAAAACAGAACATTCTTGAGGGCAGTTACGGTCATATTTGCTCCTCAACAAGCAGATGATGTTTACTCCAGAAGTTAAAATATGGACATTCTGAGTACAACAATGTGAGAAATCACAATGATGCTCCCAGTTCTCTCCAGAGACTGGTCATTCTGGCAGAGTCAGGTCCCCTAAGTTCTCATTTGTAAGTGCGAGACCAATACTTCTATTGTGCATGATCAAGTCCAGACAGGACCTAGAGAATGAGAAATAAAACAAAATAAGTTGGTGAAGGGGGCAGTCACTGTAGCACATTCTACATTCAAATGTATTCACTAATAATCAACCAACATCTTGATCGCGTTTTTATTTATAACATTTCCTGCTCAACACAGGAACGGCTCTGGTCTATATTATAGAACAGTCCTGTCAGTCTTTGTTGTAAAGGCGAAGTTCGTAACAGCACTGAGTGCTCTGGACCCACTGAAAAAAGTGTACAAGCACATATTAGCTACTGGACAAGTATTGTTGTGCTTAACACATGTAAAATTGCTTCCTAAATATCTTACAGAAAAGCAGATGTGAGTCATACTTAGTAGCAATGTGGTTGTCACCCTTGACGCAAATTCTTTGTAATTTGTTTTGTTTTTTCTTTTCCTGCTTCTAGATCTGTGCCAGTGAATGCAGAAGGCTTTCTGTGTGCATTGCATTTGGCATTTAACGTTGAACAATCATAAGACACCAACCTCTCTATTCCACCATCACTGCTGATGCCGCTGCATTACATTCTTTGTTCTATGATGATTTTGCTTCATCCTTTATATGCAGCTCCCTGGAATCAGTTGTTTAACTTGCAGAGCTTCATTCCCTTTTCCCTTGTCCCAAACAAGTGACTCAGTCTTCATTTTAATTACACCAGTTAGTTTACATTTAACATTAACATCCATTACTAGCCCCAAACAAAAGACAGAAGGGACTAATTCTTCCTCAGGCCAGGACAGATGAACTTACAGGATCCGAGTACATGTTCTTGGTTTTCAGAGGTGGGGAGCAGCTACCAAAATGCCTTAAAAACACATAAAACAATTTCCCGATCTAATGCTAGCCATACCATAATTATCATCCTAAACTAACTGAATGCTCTAGTTACAGAGCTAGAAACAGGAGTCTTTATTGTGGGCCGCCTGAGACTTCCTCTTTTCCTTGCATTTTCCTTTTAATTATGAAAAAATATGGAATGCATAAAAAAAAATTCCTTAAATCACTATCTCAGTGCAATAATTCAGATCACAACTACTTCATATTCTTTTAACCAATAGTCTACTCATTAGGAAACATATAAGGTACATGTAACATTATTGAAAAGGAAGAAGGGAAGGGAAGGGAAGGGAAGAGGGTAAAGGTACTAAATTACCTTCAGTAATATTTTCATAACACTGTGTTTAGTCATAATGCTCATCAATATTTGTTTCTCACCCTCTTAGCTGATATTCTTTGTTTCCCTGAGATGTTCTTTGTAAAAGCTGATTAAAAACAGAATTAAGAGGCTGCTCTGTTTAAGTACTTCTGGATTAAATGAAAGCAAATGAAAGCTCTGCTTTACAGCTGCTTACCTTTACATCTGTGATACAACAGACATTTTTCTTTTTTAAGTTCTGATTGCTGATCTAAATTCTGAGTATGACTATCTGCTTCTTTTACTGACAATATTTTATTATGCATAAAATTGTCATAAACACAGTGGACTTCAACAAATTCTGCTAATTGCAGTAACATAAGCTGGGAAAATATTGTGTGTCCTTAAATAGATGATAGATTCCTCTAATAGTGAATAAGAGAAAGGATTCAATCAAATCCCATCCTTCTTCATCCTTCTTTCCTGAATGTGAAGGAAGCTCAAATTAGCCTCCAGATGTAAGGTTTGTAGTTTGTTCCTATTTCCTTAAGAGAACAAATATGAATCTTGGCGCAGATCAGCCATAACTCTAGTTTCTGATCCAACAATGTGTGGAAGCATATGCTTAATTTCAAACTTGTGAATAATCCCATAGATCCCATAGTTCAGGGACTAAACATGGAACACAGCTTTGTGGGTCAGGTGTATTCTCAAGTTGAATAATCAAAATCCAAAATCATTGTCTAATTTTCTTTATAGATGAACTCCATGAAATGTACAGTGTAACAGATTCTCATAGAGCAGCTGAAAATCTGCCCCAAGATGCCTAACAAAAATATATTAGCAGATAAAAACATATGTGTGGATGAAATGACTAGAGGAATTCACATGAAACAAAGAATTATGTAAGGGGCGATTCACCCCACCTATGTGCCTGGTGTCATAGGACTATACTTATTTTTTTTTTTAATTCAGTTTTCTTTAAGAAAGTAACAAAATGATCTGGAAAAACACATTTCCAAATAGATCTGTTTTGGCAAGAGTCTAGAGTGAAGTCCTCTGAGAGGGGAGACAGTGCAGCCTGAGAATTTTGGTTCCCTGTCTGCTTTGGAGGCCTCCTTGCATTCTTTGTTTCCCACTCAGAACAAAAGTTTAAAGTTGCTGAGGCAGCTTCTTGCAGTCCCTCTGCCTGAGAGGGAGGGAATGTGTGCTTGATTCCCAGCCCATTGGACTCAGAAGAAAATCACTTGCTGGCTTCAACAGTCGCATCGGATTTGACTTGTCCTCCCCAAATTAATAATTTATCTGCTCAAAAATCTGCTGCCTGAAAGTGAGAGAAGGCCCTGATACTTAGTTTGAAATAGTTGTGGAAAAACACTGTGTCCATCCCCCAGTTCCATTGAACTTGGTGGAATGCTACTTCCAAAGCAAGTCCATGGTATCTGGGTTGCATTGGTGTGTAGCTGAGTTTCCTCCTTTCAAGGAAAACTCGATTCTGTAAACTAGGACATCTGAAAATCCAAAATGTCAATGGAAATAAACAAACTTTTAAAAGAGTCTAAATGTAATTAATTGAACTCCTCCCATGGCCCATTAATTTTTATGTTCAAGTCTTAGCAATTCTGCAGTTCAGCTGATACCAGGAATGGAGAACATTTGAAATATAGCAAGAGGGTGCTTTTTTGAGATTTCCAGACCAATGCTGCAGATCCAATGGATTGGCATCCAAATCTCCAAGTGCACATCGGAACCAACGTGTTAGGTCAGAGGTCCACTATTTTTCAAGTACAAGTTTCCCTTTTCCTTCTTTATGTGTTTATGAAGTATTGATAACAGAACATCTGTTTTAAATTAATAACTTGACCATTGTTCTGAAGCCAGACTATATAATGCTCTTTCTTACTGTTTTTTTCCCTATTCTCTAAATTTTGTCTTCCACTTTATAACAGCAAGCTTTTCTGTGAGCAGCAAAGTTAATGAAGTTCAGTTTCCTATGAACTGTCTTTTGTCCCATGGACACTTCGCTGGTCAAAGACAGCATATGGAGCTATTTATATGTGGTCTGGTTGCTGGCAAATGTGTACAGTGTCTGGCCATGCAACTGTGGCCAAATGGAACTAGTTCTGCCTGCCTTTCCTCAGCGGAGACACTAATTTGGGTCTTTCTCCCTAACCCCACATTTAGTTTGTAGGAATTTTGAGTCTTGCATGCCTCCTTTAAATAAATTGCTCAAGAGGTTCAAAATACATTTGAAAATAGGGGTTGCAGGCAGATATCAGATAAACAATATAGTTACATCTCTGGAAAGCAATTCTCCTCCCCCCCAAAAAAAAACCAACCAAACAAAAAAGACTACTAATTTCAGTAGATTACGCAGGTATAATCCTCTCAGAGGGTAACTGAAAGCGGACAAACCAGTTTAAATGGCAGTCCCTGGAAATATCTTAGTTTCTTTCCAAGGGATACGAAGGAAGTCATAAGGGAGGAGGAAGAAATCTTCTTTATCTTTCCTCCTACCCTTGTCAAAGCTAAAAATTTGGAGGAATTTAGTACAGCCTGTACCAAACTTGTTAGTCTGCAAAATCAGCCTAAATCTGGGCTAGTGATGTGTTTCTGCAGTTGAACTGAGCTGTTAAGTAAGACTGGTGTCAAGATGTAGCAAACACTTGGCAGCTCATTCCTTTCAGAAAATATGTGTTCACTTACCTTAGGTCTGTATTTCAGATTAGACTCTGTCAGCTCTACAGGTGATCTTTAAACACAAATACTTTGGAAGTATGCTTCAGTATGCTGTGGCAGCTAAAAAGCTTCTCCATCAAGTCCAGTTGTGGGGATTCCACCTCTGGAGTCATCTGACAGTAAGTAATTGATATGCTTAAGGCTCAAGGCTTCCCAAGGAAAACCAACCCTTTTTTGCATGCTACCATGCATATTTAAAGTAAGCCCATGAAGAACAACTACATTTCTTATTTTCTGGTTAAAGCCATCTTTGAGTACTGGAAGAATTATTATGAATAAAGCCTGAAACCAAATTTCGTTTCATGTACATTTCACTTCTAACCTTCATGGTTTTCAGTAACTCCTTTTACTTCACTGCAGTGAAGTCTTTCTCTAAGCTTCCTAATTAAACAAACTCTAAGCTTGGCTGGTCTCATTGTACTGGAGAGCACAGTGGCAGTAAATGTTGCTGGGCTAGCTGAGCAAGGTTGGTCGTGCACCTTCTCAGCAGAGACAGGACAACACTCTGACAGCTCTTTTGCTGTCAGTACCCRAACCGTACCTGAACAGTACTTACCATTGCACTGCCGACAACGGCTTAAATGTTAATGACATTTCTAAATTGTGGATTCTGGTTCAGGACTGTTTACAGATGCTGAACATTATAAACTAAGGTAACAAAGATGCCCAGTGAAATCTACAGGAAGCATGGCTAAGCAGTCACAGATACATTTTTATCTGTTTTTTTTTCTTCTTTTTTTCCCCAAGCAGACCTAAATCAGAAGGATGAGTTCAATGACTATAGGGAGGAAACTGGGCTTCAACAGGGTGAAGGTATGCATCAGCTGAAAATGCTGGCTTCTGGAAGTGAGTTATTTTATAAGGTTAAGTCAGAGTTTCCATCAACGCAACTGTATTTTTGTCAGTCAATCACAAATATTTTCCTATTGATGTTAGTCTGCAATTTGTTCAGAATTTACTAAACAAGTAATAATAGCAAGTCAAAAGAAAATGCCTTAGCCTAACTTCATTTTAGTCTGTCTCTATACCTCCACGTTTCTGATCTGTTTTCAGTTTCAGCTTATTATTTGAGACATAATTTGAACATAACTTCTGACAAACAGTAGCATTGGGCCATAGGCTTTCTATGTCTTTGCTCTAATACCTTTAGGTTTTTACCCAAGCTATAACATCTCTGTGTGCAGTGTAAACATACCCTGATTATATCATTTCCACTCATGTATCAGCATTAAGGAAGAATTTGCAGTTCAGTGGAAATGAGAAATTCTGCCGGAGACGGAGCGGGATCCAGCTTACATGCCCTTGCCCTTGTCAGCTTTGGTGGTGTAACCCACCCTCCAGCATGTCCTCTTTAGCCCTGTATGCCTTAATACAGAGGTTGTGACCCTGCTAACACTGCGAGTCTTCTTGTAAATGAAAATAGATCATATGAACACAACATTGAAGGGTTCTGACTAAAATCCTGTTGTAACACTTAACATTTCTGCAAGAGGAATAGCTGTTTTTAGAGAAATCACTGTTGTATATAGTACAGGGGTGCACGTGTGAAAACAAGGCAGAGAAAAGTCAATCTAAATAACGGAGCAGTTTATAAGATGGGAGCAGTGGGAAAAGAGAAATAAAATGGCAGCTTTTCATGAACCATAACTGAATGCTCAGAGGACAAAATAGAAGGATTATTGTTTGCAGATGTGATTGTGGCAATAAAAGAAGGACATAATAAACTGACAAACAAACCAAYCAGTCTTATTTAAAATTGCTACAGAATTCCTCAATAATCATCCCAAACACTGCAGTGTACAATTGTCATATTGATAGGGTAATTACGGCGACTCTTGTAGTAAAACCTTTTTGAGTAACTATGCTTTGAGAATGTTATTGCAGGAAGTTTTAGACTGTTTTAATAGGGAATGAACCAAAGCAAAGTGGTATGGATAGACTGGGAAAGCAAATCAGTATAATAAAAAACAAATGCAAAAAAATGTTGGAAGATAATCATGGATCGTTAAATATGTCCACATTTTCTCTGGAGAAAAAGATGACTGTGTGACATTCAAACAAAATGCTCTATGCTGAAGAAAGTTAAACCAGTACAATGGGTCAATAAGGAAAATGAAGGTACAGTTGTACCATGTGCTATCATACTTTAGTTAACCTAATCTAAGCTAGCACAGGTAATAGTAGCTGTTAAGATGTGACAGTATCAGCTTTAGCACATGCTAGTAAGCAAAGTATGAGCTCTCTAGGAGATCTAGGTCAGTGGCATAGGTGCTTTCACATGCTAGCCTCATGGTATGTTGTCTTCTCCTGCTGTTCTTAACTGGACCATGATTAGGCTAGCCATGGCAGGCATCTGCCACAGTCATCCTTCATTTTGCTGGGCAGACGTAGTTTCAGCATGTAGTTCTTCTCATCCATGGTTAGCTGTCTGAAAGCTGGGCATGTAAACAAGTAGTTTAGGTTCCCTCTTTAGTCAATGGAGAGGATGCGTCTTCCAGAGAGTGATTCATTTCATCCCAGAACAATTGTGCCGCTGGGGAAATGATCCAGTTGCCTAAATATAGGAGCTCAGTACCATTTGAGGTGCCCTACGGTATCCAAAACATCATCATGGGGCTTGCAGGCATGACACAGGACTTATGAGAAACCTTGGCCTTCTGGGCAGTCAGCAGCTGGAGTCAAGGTTCCTATAGTGTCTAAACCAGCACTAGATGGCTCTGTTTAGGCAACTGAAGCAGGCCTGGAGTATAATTTTTCTTCAGTCAAGGACTAGTTAGCAGGAAATTCTGTGCCAACAGCACAGCACCATCTTAGATAGATGTTTGTTTTCTGGGGGAGCACGGAAGAGAGGTTTTTCTGTTGCTAGTTTTCTGGTTTATTTCCAGGGGGAAAAAAAAAAGGAAAAGTTCAAGACTGAAGCTTGTCCTGAACTACACTTTGTCTTGCTGTGTTCAGGGTGAGGAAGAGACTACAGAAATAGAATAGTTATGGGGAGAAAAGTGTTGCTGTAGAACAGATTAAATTAGACAGCAGAAGGGAGGGAAGGAAAGAGAATGTTTAACAGAGTGAGAAGAAATACCTCCCCAAAAGAAGAAACTTAGGTGCTGCAGTTGAGTCAGGTGACCATAAAGACTATGTCACAGCTGAAACACTGGGAAATTCAGAGGCTCAGACAGGAAAGACCTACAATAAGACCCTAGGAAGGACAGAAACGATGAGGTGGCAAAACAACCAGTAAACTGAACTGGCAGATTAGCACCCCAAATGGAAACAAGAAATCAAAAAGCAAAATTAAATTATCAGAAGGAATAAAGATTCTTGGAGGAAAGCCCATCTTGGCCAGACCAGATTTTGACAAGCTGCTTGAATTCTACAATATTGTATTTAAAGTAGAATAGGGACAATGACAGTGCAAGTGCCTATAATATGCCCTTGTGGTGGCCATGAAAGCCACACTTATTTCATCCATCCTGAAAGGATCAAAAAAGACCTCACTGCATTTCTGAGCAGAGTATTAATGTTAAGATCAATAGCTAAGATAGCTAGGATGGTATGAGCATGCTACGAGACAGTATGAAGGCTAATGCCACTGCATCTGAAGAAATTCACTGTCCACTGGCATTTTCAGATTCTCCAGTGGGTAATTCTACTTTACCTGCATCAGCTGAGGTGGTATGATGTGGGCCACAATGGGGTCTGGCTGGAACGACCATGTTCTGGTTTTTATGCAATGGCAATCCAAGTGTGTGGGTTGGAAGGTTCACTTTATATGACCCTTGGTTACGAGTCAAAAAGCAGTATGGTAGGTCACACTGTGCAATACAGACATAGCTTAACTAAATGTGAACTCAAGGTCCAGAGTTGAATCCATAGTGAACACTGTTCATGATGCATGATTTCATAAAATGTTTAAATAATCTTAAAAGTACTCTGACCACCTCGAAGGTCATAGGACTCCAGGCAGTGATTAGGGCCTTAATTAGCTACATTTGTAGAAAATTCAGTGTGAAAATAAAACCATATGAGAGAGAAGAAAGATCCTCCTAGAAAAAAAGGGCAGCGAAGATCTGAAGTTTTTTAGGGGAAATGAGAATGTGTTGTTCACCTTCCTCAAGGGGCAACCAAGGAAGAACCATTATTGTTACAAGTAATCTAGAATAGAAAAGTCTCTAAGCATAAATACTTATGCTATGAATTAATTGGAAACCCAATAACAAGTGAGAATAAGAACAAAAATCTTTCTTTACCAGAACAAACTTCCTGCTTCATTCTCAAGCTATTACAGTTTTTAAAAAGAATACTAGCAATTTGGAAATGCTTAGGTTTCCCCAAGCGTGAAGAACCCAGAGCACAGCAGAGTTATTGACGAACCTGTCAGGAAAGTGCACTTTCAGAACTGCAGCTGCTGGGGAAAACTGGGTGCACTAAACAGAGAAAGTGTTAAAAGAGAATCTTCCCTGATGGATCCTAGTCAGTACTCCTCTAGCAGGGGGTAAGTGACAGCCCACAGCTGCAAGGGACTCAATATTCCTTAAGCCATCTACATCAGAAAGCAGACAAGAATATTCAAGGCCTCTACATTGCAATGGACATCTTCTGGGATATGAAAAATCAATAGAGCTTTCCTCTGAGCCACTAAATGATATGTTTAAATTCACTGGTGCAACTAAGAGCAGAATCTAATACAGCGTTTTACTTATGTCTTTTACTACTGAGTGCAACCTGTACAGCAATTATTATATATGGCTAGATTTCAGTGGTAATACTGCTTAATGCAGTATTGCAAATTGTTATGAGGGCCTCAGTAGCAAACTGAAGAGAAAAACCTAAGATAAAAAACCAAAATGGGTGTGCAATGGGACAAGTCAGCCAGAGCTTGGTGTTAGATCTATCATAGAATCATAGAATCATAGAATCATTAAGATTGGAAAGGACCTCTAAGATCATTGAGTCCAACCGTCAACCCAACACCACCATGCCCACTAAACCATGTCCCTAAGCGCCTCATCTACACGTCTTTTAAATACCTCC